>OMOV01089553.1:11411-30196 GCA_900312565.1 Beryx splendens
ATGAATGTGTGACTGCGGGAGAGTAAAATAAAAAAAAAAAAAAAAACCCAACAAAAAAAAAACAACAAAAAAATAAAACAACAACTCCAAAACTGTCTCCACTTTCGGAATAACCATGAGGTAAAGATAACTCCTGTGGCCCGCTTTGTTTATTCCGAAGACGCTGATTTCAAGGAGAAAAGATGAGTATGCTTGTAGCAAAATGTAGACTCATAGTTATTCAAAATAATATGCCGCTTAAGTTCACAAGTCAACGGGATTTTGGCTGGAAACTCGCACATAAGAATGCACTAGCCACTCTAGGATAGCGTTTCAGCCCAGACTGTGGTCTCAAAGAAAACATAAATTACCACCATAAAAACTACTGCATCACTTTTCTTTGAGGCTACCTTGCTTAGTTTTGCTACACGTCTCATTGGCGTCAAGGGGAAATCATCCAGGTGAAATGCAGGCATTAGTGATAAATATATAGAGTTCATAACAGCTGTATAACACACCATATGCATTATTATAAGGCACTGATGCGATTATGATTCATAATGCCATGTGAGCAAAATGTCAAGTAAGGTCATACTGGAATATGTATTTCCAGCCACGGTTGCAAGTTTGAAAAAAGAAAAAAAAAACAAAAAAAAACAGAAATAAAAAAATAAAAAAACAAATAAGTGCACTGAAACCCAAAATTTGTTGGAGAAAGACGGGGCGCCGACTGAAGGACGTGGAAACTCATTTGCTCACTTACACATTTCCTTGTATTTACACAGAATTCAAGATTGTGCCAAAGCACACCCGGGTGAGCTGCCATGTAGCCAAATATATACCGGCTTTTTAATCTTTTTCACTTCAGAGCGCCTTGGTTATTTTTGGAGTCTTCCTAATTTTCACTATTCTTTTCTCGCTGTCTACAGGCAAAGCATTATCTGGAAGGTTTCTTGTCTTCTGGCCAAGTTTGCTGCTTCTCCAAAGAGCCCCTGTTCACACAATAGACCCAAGCAGCTCCTCCTCTCGTTTTAATGAAACCTCCCTGTAAGCATTCTGACATTTAGATATTAATGTGGAATTCAAAACACTCAGAAGTGGATATTTTAAAACAGGACATGGTGTTGAGATGCTTTGCAGATTCAGAGCCTCTGCTTGGACAAGGGGAATGTTATGATGAGTGCAAACGCTTGGTGATATGATTCAGCTATGAACTGACCCACTGACCTCTCAGACCCTGTTTAGACTAACAGGAGATTGTCATTGGTTGGTTTTAAAGACATGTTATCATCTTGTGAGAACAAGTAGAAGTTGGATCAAATTACAGCTTTGGTCTACCACCTCCACCTTCTGTCCATTTATATTACAAGAAAATTTCTCTTTGTCTAGATCTCTCTTCAAAGACGCTGTATAGACAGCGAGGTGTCACCTTAAATCAAAAATGAGGCTGGATTTGGAAAACCAGAAAGTGCATCATGGGAGCACTGCAGTGGCTTCCATGTTTGCTGAAAAATTCATTTACAAATAAAAAATGTTTGTGTAAAAATGACAGATGAAAACGACTTCCCTAAACACGATCTCGACTCCCGAGGTCAAGCATTTTTTGGAATCATTGTTTTCTCGCTTTGTTATGAGCGTCAGCCAGAAAAGACCACTAATCATTCCCATGCATGTCAAAATATGAAAATTACAGTCGTTAAAACCAACTGGAGTATGTTACTTTTGAATTTGCAGTCCTCACAGTGTGCTCTGCCTGTTGTTTTGATTGTGTTGACTCTTGAAGTGGTATTTTTAAACCAATGTTATTACTCTGGAGTCCACAGATGCTTCCGGTTCCTAGACAATGCGCTGGGGTGTGAGACGAGAGCGAAACATTTACAAGATGATACTGTCTGTCATTTGAGGAAATTGTAATAATTTGTAAGTATAACAGCATAACCGCTTGTCATTTGGTGTTTAACATCACATTTGTTGCATGAACAAAATTGTAATTGAGGTTATGTCCATTCCAGCTGCAAACACCAGCTTTATGCTCGGATGCAAAACTTGTATTATATTGTAGTTGTCGTATTTCAACCCTCTCTCATTTAACAAGATATCAAGCACAGCACTATGCCATATGCTGTTGTAGTGCTTTGCAGTGTTAAGGGGTTATTAACCTGATCAGAAAAGATGCTGAAAAGAAAGAGCACTTTCTTGGAAACATTCATGGTGACCTTCTGCAATCTGTAGTTACAACTGGTTGCAATGATTGCTGAAGATGTTCCCATTAAAGGTTACAGTCATGTCTGTTCCACTACCAGCCTTCATTAACACTGCACTATATACATTAAAGCCAACTGCAACCAAGTCATTACCATCAACCAAGAAGTATCTCATTTATTGAATTTCATCATAGATACTTTTCAAGCTTTATAGTGTAATTAGGACTTTCAATTGTGCTGCAATAACATACATGCTCATTTGATAATACTCGAAGTTTGAGTCATGTGGTGATTCATTACTAAGTCTGGATAAGAAAATCTGCAGTTTCTGTGGCCCTTTGCTTTTGTTTTTGGTCATGAGCGCCTATTTAGAGGCGGGTTTACTGGACTACTGCCCATTGCGCTCCATTACAATTACTCAGCAGGCTTCCATCCCGTCCCAGTAATGAAGTGGGTGTCACAGTGGGTGGATTTGAGACTGAGTGACCACTATTCTCTAGCTCAGCTACTGGGCACAACGGTTGAGTGGCAGAGAATAGCAGCAGCGCTGGCAGAATGGCACAGTGACAGAAAGCGTGGTGGAGCAGCAGACCTACCACAGAACCACAGGCAGGAAACTCTGCCTGAGCCTCCACTAGTGTGTGTTTGCTTAAGTGTCAGGAGAAAAGGAGAATTACATTTCAAAGCCCAGTAAATAAAGTTTGTATTGATTTAATCTAACATGTAATCTGTTTTGCTGTCTGACACCGATTCTGGCAATAAAAGAGAATCATGTAAGACAGCATTATAGATAATACGACCATAGATCAAATGGAGTTTGGGCAGGAGAAGGGCAATAGATCATGTTCAAGCTAGACTGCTTAGCTCTGGAATTCATAAACTACCTCCTAAATCGAGGTGGCTTTCAATTTAAGTTTTCAATTTACAGATATAGGATTTGGTATCGGGTTGTAGTTTCATTGTCAACTTCAGCGGGGGTTCTGTGGATCGGGAACTGCATCTCTCTCTCAATCTGTCGCTCAACAACAGAACTCTGCGCTGCATGAGGCCCACTGAAAAATAAATAAATAAATAAACAAATAAATAAATAAATAGTCCGCTGATCATTTCAGTGCATCTCTGTGATCATTTAATACCTGGCATATAGTTCATGACACGCACTACCCCTACTTTATGTAATGGTAGAGCATTTTCCAACCTTGTCTTGCTTTTCAGTGTTTATACATCAGAGAAAAATGTAACAAATTCCCCTCAGTTCCCATGTAGTGTCTGTGTCATATTTTTCACACAAGCATTTCCCATGTTTTCTCACCAGCAAATAACAAGCTGATATTTTAATTAATCATTTTTTCTAATTAGTTACGAGAAGCATATTATAAATGTGTTTAGAATTTGAACATCAAACTCAAAGTGCACTTACTGTGGTCCAGGCAATGTTAATCCTTTCAATAAATGAATTATAATTGCCACTCCATTTTGCTTTTCCTGTTATGAAATGATTCAAATAAGACATTTTATTCTGAAACTGAAATCGTTACAGTTGTGGAACATTGGGTCATAGGCTATTCTTCTGAGGCACACGTATCTGCGTGCTATCTGCTGCAATCCATTCTAGGAACTGCATGACTTCTGAGGATGAAGATTCATTGTTCTGTAGAGTCACTAATATTCAACAAAGATTAGAGCATCAGCCAGTCAATACCGAGATATCGTTAGTTACTGGATTAATCAAGCCAGTGACAGTATTACCAACAGTTTATGTTATTCTAATATAACTTGACATTCTGAGTATAAACTGTATGTCTAAATTCAACATTACCTTAGCCACACAAACAATTATTCCCTTACTGGCCTGTAAGTATGAGGCGCTTGCACCACCTTCTGGTAACAACGGCTACATTAATATTTCAGCACAGGTAACACAGGTAACAGATGGTGACACTTAAAACTGGGGAGGAGATTGGTATTTAAAATGCTGTTAAAATGTCACTTCATGACTATTGACTGAACATTTTATTACAATATTTATAGAATATTTATTTTTGAAGTTCCTCTTGAGTGTTGATGTGAAGATGTGGCTTATTTTATGCATTACTGCTCTCTAGTGTTCAAAACAAGCATGTGCACCAATACTGCTGTAAGTAGTGGCATGCAGTGTTTTTGCCAAATATCCCTCAACAGAAACACAATACATGCACAACCCCCCCTCGCACACACGCACGCACGCACACACACACACACACACACACCTCTTACCTTATCTGCTCCAGGGAAGTGAATCTGTGGGGCGCCCCACACTTTGCTGATCTTCTCTCTGAGTTTCAAGTCCTTCGAAATGACGAGGCATTTGTTGATGTCCACACCTGGATAGATCACTTCTAGTCCTCCACTAAAATGAAGAAGAGTAAAAGATGAAGCTCAGCCTGTTGACTGATTTCACCACAAGATGAATTACTGTGTTGTAGTAAAGATAAAGGGAACAAGATTAATCACTGAGGGAAGTTTTTTGGGAGACTGATTGTTTTCCCCTTTTCTGTATGTCTGTATATGTTTTCATTGCTTACCATTGTATTTTTCCACACTGTGCTCTTTGATATAGCCCCACACCCTTGATGCACTAAAATTACTTGTTTCTTGTCCTGCAAATATATTTGCTGTATTTTCTTATCTAGATTCGGATTATTCATAGTGCCCCCATGATGTCACATGCATTTCCTACCAATATGGTTCTTTACCATATTCATAATATTTTGTTAGATCACCATATGGCCATCTTGGTAGTAATATAACAAGTGATTGTAATAAATTAATAGGTGATTATAATCAAATGAGTGCCACAGCCAATGAGCAATGATGTATATGGCAAAGCGCCATATTCATAGTATTCCCATGATGTCACATGCATTTCTTACCAATACACACAGCTCATTGGCTGTGTTTGTCATTTGATTGTAATCATGTTAATTTAATACAATCACCACCAAGATGACCTTGTGGTGATGCAACAGAACACTATGAACTGGTGAAATGCATGTGACATCATGGGAGTAATATGAATGCACAGCTCATTTGCTGTGCCTGTCATTTGATTATAATCATGTTAATTTGTTACAATCACCTGTTAGTTTCCAAGATGGCCATGTGGGATGTAACAGAATAGCCTTCAATCAATAGGACGGATAGCTAAATGACTACAAATTAAACAAGGAACTACACTTCCCTGTGACATGATGGGTGGCACAAGAGTGGTGCAGCAGGTGTTTCACATAGGCCTAGTGCTACTTCATTTAAGTGTTTTGGCCAAAGTTGAGACAGGCAAGGAAGCTTCCAGTCAAATTCTTGTGTCTGCCAGTCTTCCCCCCTTGGTTTCCCGTTCGCCTGCATTCCTCTAGCTAAGCTTCGATGGCAGATGTCCGTAAGGCATCATGGGCTACTTACTGACAGAAAGAGGCATCCCGAGGACTCAGAGTTGGGCTGTCTGTTGCTCCTTCCACATGGTAAAGCCCCAAAACACAGACAGCAACAGATAACACCAGCAGCGGCCCTGGCACCGCCTGCAGAGCAGCGTGCGATGAGTTATTAGGCTACTTTTAAACGTTATTCTTCCGTCAAGCAGTATAGTTCCCCGATGTACATCGTGGTTGCTAAGCGACACATAAGTAACCGAAGTGCCTACCGTTGATCTTCCTTTAGCGCTTTAATTTAACTGCTATGCGGTCAACGTGTGCGCTTATTGGGTATTTAAATCAGCCAATCAGAGCTGAGGAGCGCCACCACCCTTAACACCTGACCGCACCTAAACCTGCTGGGCTAGGCTGTCTCCTGCCACATCAGCAGCGTTACACACTAAAGGTCAGGTTTACTTAAAAACGTCGGTACAATAAGGCACTATAAGGTTGTTCATTCTTGTTACAAACTATGGATACTTTAACTCCAGTCATTAATGTTTGAATCTCTGTCCCATGCAGCGTTAATACTGCGATCAACTGGAAGGCACGAGCTGCACACTGCAAAACAACAACAAATGTCTAATCTTATTTAAATAACATCAAATACAACTATGCCAGTGAGGACAGATAGACCTATTTTCACTTCCCCCCCCCCTTTTTATTTGCTTCAGTAATTTTCTGGAAACAAATGTCGTATCTTGAAATGAGGTAGAATAAAGTAGACAGTCCACTAGTATAGACTTGATTCTTACAGAAAATGCTTTAGGTAAATTGATTTGCACAGGACTAGTGAAATAATCACACTGGATTAGCAGATTTCCCACTCGTATTAGCTTGTTCATACTTTTTGCAGTGTGACAGTTCAGACTCGAAGTTGCGTCTGTCTGTCCGCACCGCAATGACCGTATCAAATTCCCATGACTAATACTAAGCAAAACAGAGTCTGCAGAGCGCAATCTTCCTCGTTACAATTAATTACAGTTATCTCGTTTTAACGTTACCATCGATCAGGTCGCCAAAGTTGACCAATATGCGTCGTTGCAGGGGGTTTGTTGCTGCTGCTGTGCTGCTGCCGCGGCTGCGCAGTAGCCTGCAGCGCTGACGTAGGACTGCTGGGAAAGTTTCATGTGACTGAAAAGGCATGACAGAAGGGTGGACATGGATACATAGCTGCACATGTTGCTCCTTTTTTTTATTTAGTAAACATTATTTACACATTTTCAAGAACACATGCTACAGAATTCCAGATGTACAGCTCCTAAACAATAGAAACAGCTCTTCAGAACAACCAAAAACACCTGATGACTAGGGAAAAGGTCATCCAGGCTTTGAACACTGAGAAAACATTCAAGTTTTTTTTCTTCTTAATCAACCATTTCAGAACAAGGCCTCTTAAACTATGCAGTTGTGATTGTGCAGCATATACTCTTATTCCTGGTGCTGCTAAAGCTCCCTTTGGTTTGTGCTTCTCTGCAGCGGTGATATTAGCACCCAAACATATGGAAAAGGGCCTCAGTGACAACTTCTCTATTTTATGATCTAATATTTTTACCTGATGTTGTCTACTTATCTAATGCTGACGCTATACCCTCTGATGCAGTCTGAAGAGAACCACGTGGTGCTACAAAGCAGTGCAAGTCTGTGGTTTCAAAGTCAGGCATTTCTGTATGCATAGTACAAAAACAGTATCTATGTTGAACTATGCAATAGCTAGTATCAATTGCTATGCCATGTTTGAATCGCAAGTCATCATACAATTTATATTTACATTTTTTTTATAATCCAACTTCCAGTGGCCACACCAAATCAGCATTTTGTAATGATACTGACTCCAAAGTTGGAGCTCATTATCATAAAGCAAATTTTAATATGATGAAACAAATTTGAATTCCCTGCATTTATTTAATGGTAAATGTCACAAATTGATGGTTTGTCATTACGGTAGTCTAGTGCGGCCTTGATGGTGAGACTCATTTTTCAGCTTTGCATTCATGGCATTTAAAGAACATAAAACCTAAGCAGTGTTCAAACTATTAAAAAGCACACTCTCATAGCACTCCCGACATCACACACAATCACTTCACACCCAGATTATGTAATATGTACGCTTACATATGCACATACAACCTAGAGTACCATGGTAACTTAACATCTTTAGCACACAAACTAGTAACCACAGTTACACTATAACATTCAGTACCACACACTACACTGTACATTAAGGCGTGAGGTGTCTTTGATGCAGAACATCAGCAGAAGACGGTTCATTGAGAAATGCAATGCACTGAGGAATGAAATGCATATCTACGTTAATAAATGAAATGGAGCGAATTAAACCACTATAACAACACAACTGCTCCTGCAGTTAAACCATTACAACACATTGTAAGTCATGTAAATATTTGACATGATAGACAATTCCTCTAAAAAAAAACAGGATTAAGCTGACTCGAGAGAGTACAGGGTCATCGCTCTGCTTATTATTTGAATATTTATGCCAAAGGAGATATGAAGAATTAACAAGATATTGAAAAAGATAGTACCCATGTTTAATTAGCAATATTAAAAGAGACATTTTAATGTCAATGAGAACAATGTAAAGCTACTGCTTAAGAGCACCAGCACCACCACTTCTCATATCTATATCTTACACCTTAAATTATGACAAATAAACTATCTATTTTGGCGAGCCTTGTTCATGCAGTCTAGCTATTAGGTCAGGACTTAACACAAGCAAAAAGCTGGTTTTGTCACTGAGTTGATTGATACCTCTTAATAATTTTAAGTTCTTTGTAAGGCTCTATAAACCTGTCTAATCAATAACTAAGGAACAGAATCTTAAGTCTAACCAATCATATGCAGGATTGAAGCAAGCCTTTCTTTAACATATGCTGCAAAAGCAAATGCTGCAATCAATATTTACTTTTTTGACAAACAATGGCATGTCAGTACTCTAGCATATATGTTGTATGGGTGTACCATAAAAACTGTAATTTCATAACATGTGTCTACTATACTTTGCACTTATCCTATTTTACTATTAGTCAACTGTTCATTTGAACTGCCTGTAATTTGCATGTATACGAGATAGTAGATGTAACTGGAGGCCAGCACCAGGATCTATTAAAATATGAGCTAATAGCAAAGCCACAATGAATATTCAGTTATTTTCGACAACAGTATGTAGCTGCACAGTAACTTAATGCAAGTCAGATAAGTCAAGTCTATATTCAGTGTATGTATTACTGAGTAATACTGTACTAGACTGCTCACTGCCTGCAGTGCACAATATTAGGGTAACTACACATTAGAGAGTGATGCAACTTACTTGCAGTCCATCTCTGATATACAACTTACAATACTACCCATATTGAATGAGCACCATGCTTGTACATGAAAACAATACTGCAGACCATCTTTCAGTCAAGTACAACGACAGCAGAGAATAATCTTCAGCATATTCTGTGAAATGTGCAAAACAAATCAAGATAAAAAGTCAAATGATTTGACCTCTTCACAACTCTCAAAACATTTGAAATGCCACGATCGTATGGCCTCTCCAGTCCCATTCAACTTTGCTGCAGCGTGTGTCAGGACACCATACTGTCCTCGGTGCCTTTCACCAGGATGCTGCTACTGGAGGTTGTGGTGGGTCTCTGTGGAGAAGAGTCCAGAAAGTGCTAGAGATGTGTAGAAGGAGACGGATGGCACCACCCAGGCACGAGGAAGCCTCCCGCATGTACAAGTCTTAAACAGCCAACCGCACACAGTCATGGGGCGTCCTGTCATCGACTAAGACAGACCTCTACAGGGCAAATCACCACCAGCGACACGCAGGTCAAGCACACCATCACAGAGCGATGGCAGAGTACATGCAGCCTCTCTCCAGGGTGTGAAATGCATCAGATACGTTATGTGTTGCTTTTCAGGATGACCATGAACAAGCTGATGGAAACATTCAATGGAAAACTGAATGACTCGGGACACAGGCGTGGGAATAAGACTCATCGAGTAACACATACGCAAAATAATAATGATCTGGTTCGTTTCCGCTGGCATTTGACAGAAAATAGAGATATTTTCCAGGATTTGGGATCTCTTGTGTCATTTCGTAGGACACGGGATGCGTTCATGTAAACTAAAGCCCTTTTGTGACAAGAGGCCACAAATCACAAGACCACAATACGGAAATTCTGAGTGTATCCAGACTCACGTCACCACTAGCTGTGCAAGCTGTACACAAACATTCAAAAACAGAATGACTGTACAAAAAGGAACAGGAGGAGAGCCTGCCAGTATTCTCATTTCCGCATATTCATCCTTATAATCGTCATAATCGGTGGGGTCGTCTTAGTGTGTATGACTGAAATCGGTAATTCCTGGGAGGCTGCACTCAGTTTGTTTTTATCTCCTGTTGAGGAGATCGTACGGTACACATAGTTTGGTAGATTGTACAAACACTTAAGGGCAAAGTGTTATATCTCTGAGACTTGAGTTCTGTGTTGAATTGCTGGTCTTTGCAGCTGATAAGCAGCACTTGGTTGTCAGTTCAGGTTAATTGATGGCAATTATGATCATAGGATGAAAGTTCTGTGCCAGTCCTCTTTCAAAAACTTCACTCGGGTCTCGTTTCGGTGGAACACATAGCAATCAATATGATGAGTTGTCATTTGCGCCAGTACACTGTGCCGTCTGTCAGTAAGGTTCATGTCACTGATGTCTGAGTCTCACAGTCCCTACATAGCAATGGATATAACACGCTAACATAAAAAAAACTAAGAAACGAAGCTCATTACTTTCACTGCCAGATTGAGCTGACCTTGCAAACCTAGAAGAGTACAGTTTGCCTGCAGAGACGAAGGAGGAACTGGGGGCCTGAATAACTGGGCTTACATCGCCAGCGGAGCTTATCTTCTACTGTATTATTTACCACTCGCATCCACGCCGATCCCGAGCGCGGGCCTGGCCTCGCCGCTCCATCAGATGACGGCGGATGAACCGGCAGAAGGAGAGTTTGAGGACGGGGAAGAAGGAAGGTTCCAGAAGAGCCACTTGCGTTTACACTGCCGTCTCTGGTACAGGTAGTCCTCCTTGTCGCGCTCCTTGCGCGCTCTTTGGTAGTGGTCGTCCTCCTTCAGGTACCACACCGGCGGCCAGCGGTGTTTCTCAAAGTATTCCTGGTTCTCTGCAGGAGAGTAAACACATTTAGAAGGCTGAAATGCTGCTGTATCTGCAGGATGTTCACATGCGGTCATCACAGCCACGCTAGCTATAGGACTGCTTTCAAGTTTGAATGGTGTACTACTTCCCCCCAGTTTTATTAGCAATGCATCGCTGGTCATGAGTGATAGCACATATCAGTTCATGGAGGATACTGACTGTGACAGTGACATATGCATTTGTTCACTATAATAAATGACTGTGCTAGCAATACATTACAAAGGAAATCAATCCTGCACATTGAATCTTTAAAATCCTATTTCTAGTCAAAAAGCAAAACCTTAATGTCCCAGCATTCAGTAATTCTTGTGTAATTGTATACAGACTTGCAAAAACAGCCTTTCTTGCAACCAGTTGGTATAATTGTATTTTTAGATCATCAACCTTTAGCAGTATTATCACTTGTCCTTATCAAGACAAGAGTAGGACTAACACGAGACACAGAAAATTGAAATTGGCCAATATAGGCAGCGACCATTCCTGCACCAATCCTTGTTTAAATAATGCAGTAACGCCTGTTTTGCTTCTTAACTACTTAAAAGGAAATATAAGTCTTTTTGTGGTGGGAGGGGTGGTGCAGGGAGCTTAATCTGCTTTTACAGATTTAATTTAAGTTGACCAACTTTCTTGAAAGCCTATTACAGAAGGTTTTGGGTTCATGCTGGGATGTTCCAAAGGGCCACACACAAGCCTCTCATGGGCTGCATGCAGCACCAGGCTGCTTCATTCCAGTATCAGAGGTTCTGAGCCTGCGGGTCACGAGATCATTTTGGGGGGTAATGATAGGGGAAAACATATTTCTCCTATACAAATTCACTATAACTGTTTTTTTCAGATTTTACTCTTAATTATTGTTTTTGTCTTGTGAAATACTAAATAGTTAAAGTATCCAGGCCTCATTTGATAATCAGAGGAAGCAAAAAAGGGAAAATCATTCTTTGGTTGAACTGTTCGCCACTCTGCATATGGACGGCCGTGATGGGTCGCGAGTAGGCACCGCTTTGTTTTAAGGACTCACGGGCCAAAAAGGTTGAGCTCCACTGCTGTTAGTGTAACGTTAGTGCTCAGTATGAAGGAAAGGGCACTGCAAGGCCACTTGTGTGTCGTTTTCACTGCTGTGTTACTAGATTACATGTGTTACCTGTAGACTTGGCCTTCATGTCTCGGGGAAACTTGCGGCACACGCTGTTATAGTTGGTGCAGATGTGGTGAAGGCACCAGCCAGTGAGCTGCTGGGCACAGTGGAACTGTCAAGGGACAAAAGCGATATGATAAATTATTAATTGGTACATTTTGTATTTTTACAAAATGTACATGACTCCAAGACTCCACGCATTGCGGATTGGAGTTTTAGTTCGACAAACATTTCTCAGAGGCAGAGCAGCTCTGGAGGCAGAAATACTCTCCTTGATTTAAACCTCAATGGGCGGAGCCAAAGAACCATTTTTTTTCTGGCTAGGTGAAGTGACACTGAAGCCCAGTGAAAACAGCAAGGGGTGAAAGAGGAGGACGTTATGAAGCCTAGCACTCTGGCTAGGGATTGAAAAATGCAATCTAGCCATATTACATTATCCGACCTTCCAAGATCTTGAATAAACGAATGAAAAAAATAAATCACTGAGATTCTTTTTATTTATATTCTGACCAAAGTTTGCCAATTAGCTAACTTGCGCGCTTTGCCTCCATTAAGCTTTAACTCAACCAATAAGATGATCTCTGCCTCAAGAGCAGCTCTGCCTCAGAGAAAAGCTTGTATAACTAAAACTCCAGTGCTGAAGCATTAGACGAATGCTTTGTACTTCCAGTTTTGAGGTGATTGACAGGTCACTCTACCTGGGCCATATCCAAGTACACCAGAACATCTCCATCAATATCGGCCCCCATCATCGCTGCCTCCATCAACACTGTTACTGTGTAGAGTTCTGAAACAAATGTACAGGCCAGTCATTCAAAGAGTTACAATATTACCTGGAAACCAACATAATGGGCTTGTGTAATTCAATCCCGTGGTTTATTTTTGAAGACAGTAATAACTATACGAAATGCAATACCTGTAAGTGCAACCAGGTGGGGGAGGCAAAGACGATTGGCAAGAACAATGAGCTCCATTGCATCCAGGTCAGCCCGGGAACAAAACCGCCCAGTATAGAGATATTCTAGCACAGCCCTCATACAGCTGCGAGTCGTGTTGGGGAAGAGCACCTAAGACACGGGAAAATGTGACACAGCGTGGGAAGTCATCACTTATGAGCCTGAGGCTTTTGCTGATTTTTGCATTTTATGGAAGAGTGAGATCAAATCTAGAAAATCACATCTTTTGCACTTTTGTACTTGTTAGATCTTGCCATGAAAAAAGTAAAAAGGCTTGCTACACCTTATCCACAGAGTTCTATGGTAGCAGCAAAACAGCAGAAATGTAAAGAAAAATGTCATGATGCCTCAAAGCTGAAATTTGGTAAGTCAATCTAAAAATATTAAGTACTGGGTAAAATAATGAGAAAATGTATAAATAGCAGTGGGATCTTTACAATTTAAACTGACAGGCTGGCAAGCTCTGCCTGAGCAATATTACCGATTAAGAGACTATAAAACATTTACATATATTATTTTACTTTATAGAGATGCAATGCTAAGGCTATGATTATCTGGTCAAGCAGAAAACATAGTAGTGCCTAAGCTCACAGAACTATGCTAGAATCACAGAGGCTAGTATAATAATCTTATTACAACAGATTTGTATCCCTCTAATTAAGTTACAGGCCTACTTGGTACGCAGACCACATAGTTCTGAGGTGCTCTACTTTGGTCTGTACATCTATTGTTCTCTGTTCCATTGACCAGTATGCTTTGCACAACTGTGAAAAAATATATTTATATATTTTTAAATGTTATTTAATTATAAATCACTTTTTTTTGTTTTACAATTAAGTATTATTGGTAATGTGAATAACATTGGACATTGTGGATAACGTGGTACAAAACACTTGCACACTATTTTGGTATTGGGCTCTAGGCCTGGTCATGGTTTGTCTTGGATTTGACTGAGGTTGTCTTGACTGCAGCCCTACAGACCAGTGGTGTGGAATGCCTCACCTCTTTGGTGCAGCTCTCCACAAAAGGCCCCCCAAACATAGCTGCCATCCAGTCACAACTAGAGATGAGTAAGGGCTTATGGGCCATGATCGTCCCATCATCTAGCTTGAACACTACATCTGCAATGGAGAGATGATACACTTGTTTAACTCCTTGAAACTGCTTTTTTGCTTTGTTTGTTTCGGTAGTGAAAAGTTGATTCAGCAGCACAACAGCATCTCCCCTTCAGTACTTCTCTATTCAAGCAGAATGCATCAGAAAACTGGGACAAATGAAATCCACTCACCAGAAAAGGTTCCTTTGGCCAAGCACTCTTTGACTCTGTTTGTGCGGCGTACATGGAAGGCTTTGGTGATTTCTTGGTTCATGAAGGCTTCATTGTTAAGTATATTTGCCACCATCATCCGCAGGTCAAAGACCTCCAGCAGCTCAGCGATGTGCGCAATGTGCATTAGCTCTTTCTCATGTTCGTCCAGCTGACCTGTGTACAGGTAGCGAAGCACTGCTCGAAAAGGACCAATCTGCATGGACTGGTCCATGTGCACGACGGTCATGGGCCTGGGGCTGTAGGTCACTGGGTCATCTATCAGCTCCTCCTGGATACTGACAAACGCTCTACTCCACGAGGCAAGCAGTCGGCCCCGCCGGCCCCCCTCAGAGTCCCTCAAGGTACCATCACTAGTGCAGGCCCGCAGGTTGGCCCTGTCCCCATCGTCGCTACTCTCACAAACATCAAAGCTGGCAGCACGCATCAGCAGCTCTCGGCCAGAGAGAGGGCCACGCGGGGGCCTCTCAGCCTCCTCGGGTTGCGTGTCCATAATAAAGAGGTCATAGAACTTTGAAGAGGACGTCGCCAAATATATCTTGTGTGCAAAGATTTTCTGTCGCTCCTGCAGGACCAGGATGACATCAGCACAGTGGGGGTCCTCCAGAAGACGGCCTGGATGCTCCTCTGTGGTGGTTGGGGGAGGAGGCACAGTGATTATAGGTGGGGGCGGTTTGGGAGGGAGGAAGGGAGCCTGGAGGAGAGGCCGCTGCACGTTTCTGAGGTGAGACTTCCAAAACTGCAGGTGGCGGCGTGAGATGAGCGCAGCTCGGATAGCATTATCAAAGACGTCCTTGACTCCAAACTGCGCCACAACACTGGTCTCATAATATGGCACTCCCAGCTCCTTGGCCACCTCACGGCCTCTCTCAGGAGGAAGAATCTCATTGGACTTAATGGGTCTGAAAAATAGAAAAATGTATCAAAGGAATTCCTGGCACTGGATAAACGCTATGAAAGATGGAATAACAAAACAAAACTATGCAATGGTGCATAAATAATCTTGAACTGTTAAATTCCACAGAATTATAAGACTTTCAAATTATTGTGTTCAACCATACTGCCTGGTACCTGGCTAGAGGCCTGCGTGCCCTGTTGACTGCCTCCAGGTCAGCATAGCGCAGGTCCAGCTGACAGCCCACCAAGATGACGGGAGCGCGGGGGCAGAAGTGCTTGATCTCAGGGTACCACATGGTCTTCACATGGTACAGAGAGTTGGGGTTGGCGATTGAGAAACAGAGCACCACCACATCGGACCTGAAGGGGAGAAGTAGGGTGAATGGAGAGACAAGGGAGAATATCACTCTGATTCACTTCACTCAGTTAGCATCTGGCCAACGAGTGTTGATAGAGGAACATGGAATCCAGTTTACAGTATCTCACCTGCCATATGCAAAACGGCGGTCCTTATGATGGTCTCCGAAAGTATCCCAGAGGCGAAGGGACACGCTGACGTCGTCCACCACATCTCTGGAGCGCTCTAGTACCTAATAAGAGATCCCCGTCTATCACATTCATGGATATTTCATCAACATTATGGAATTAACACCAGGATACCGGCCTAACGTGCCAATCAGTCTATACCATTAGGGATGGAATGACAAGTTCAAAGGCACGCATGGTGAACAGTTATTTTGGCTGAGTGACCAGAGATTTACTTCCCCAATTAGCTTCTTTCTGCATGTCAAACGTGTGCAGAGAATTTTCAGGAAATATGGTTAAAAATCAATGGACTTCCGTACTCACCTCCTGGCATACTCTGTACTGGTCAATTGCCCAGACTGTGGGCACATGTGTGGCAAGTAATTGGTACTGTGTGAGTGTGGCATTGCAGGCCCGGGCGCAGATGAGGCGGGTCTTCCCAACAGCATTGTCTCCTACCACCACACACTTGATAGTTTCAACGTTTGGCCTCTCATAGTCCATATCAGAATCTGTCAACTGGGACCTGTAAAACATGCAAAGAAGCACAGATAAGCTTGGCCAAGTACCTGGTCGAGCAAAGTGGCATCAACACCCTGCAATCCTATAACCTATTCACCCGAACAGTACAGGGAGATGAATCAATATGGTAATTGGACCCTCTGACTGTTCCTCATCTGCATTGCTCATTCTGCCTGCAGAGCTATCAATGGATGGTCTTGTGACTTCGCTCCAAAGGTAGCTGCCTGTGCCCATTCAGAAGTTCCCTGTCCTTGTGCTTGATATAGAACAAAAGACTTAAAGAGACAAGCAAACAACAAGGGACACTTACATTCTGAATAAATACAGACCATTGTCAAATCCAGTATATAAAAATACATGATATCAAACATTTCAATAGTTTTTGAATGTGGCTGAGAGGAAAACCATATTACATTTAAAAGCCAGTACCCATTTTAAACTAAACTGACCAGTCAGCCTGGTCTACTGTAGATGAATAAAGGCTGATACCATCCTATTCTGTAATCCATCAATCATCATCAGACCTTTCCTTGCCTATACAGTCTTAATCATATGTTCAAAACTTCTTAATCAGCCAGTGCTTACCTTTAATTAGTACACATCTGACACATACAGTGAGTAATGGACCACTGCCACCAACAAATGCAATTAAATGAAACATAAGGAATAGGTAAATAGATTAGGTCTATTTCTTCATCTCTTGAAAATGGTGGCTGATTGGTTTCCAAGGGAACTGTAGCCTGTTTCTCTGTGTGTGTCATAGCCTATATGTAACCATCCTGCATAAATAGGCTGCTTATAGTGAGTCGAAGCATTATGTCTTGATTTATGATCTACTGACTGTGTAATATGTGTAAAAGGGGCATGTAGGTGATGTTGGCCTGTTAATAAAGGTTTGTACATTTATACATTGCATGGCAATGGGCCAGTAGTAGGCAATATGCCAGCATTAGAGCTAGGTGCATACCTATTGCATCCCACCCGTCTTTCCAACAGCCTTCCACTTGCAATTCATACCATGGTCCATTCATAAAACCAGGCACACTTACTGCTATGGCTGGGTGTCAACAATAAACATCTTTATCAATCAATCAAATGTAAAACATTTAACACCTCAAAATATTGGATCTTCTTAGTTTGTACTATTTTTTTCATGTATTTAAAAAATATGTTTTCAAATCTGTGCATGGCAGTATTGTAGAAAAACAAACACCATGTAGGCCTCCACATATTATATTCATTATTCAACAAAAAAGCGGTAACCTATCAAACAAGAAGTGCTATGTTTAAGTTATACAACTAGTGTGGTAACCTTTACTATCTTGAATGTAATTTCTACCTGCATTACACACAGCCCATCAACCTCTGTATACCCTATGGCCAGGGGTCCCACATCAATACACTTTAAACCCCATTTGAAGGAGGTTTTGTCCGAATATCCTGGAGTGGGAGAGAACAGTGGGCAGAATTAAGTCATTTTCATTCTTATAGATTCTCAAATTGAGCTAACTTATTGTGAATGAGGTAAACCACTCCTCGTGTGGCATGCTGCCTACCAGCTTGGACCCCCGGGGGCACTGGAGCCCAGTTTGGAAACCACTGCACTATGCTGCCTAAAGCATTAAATTGGTACACTGTCAGAAAACAAGGTACAAAGTTGTTGGCTACCTTTTGCTTACAATTCAACTAAGCTCTCCTGGGATAAAGTAAGCCTAGAATCAGAAACCATTGTTTCTACTATCTCATGTAGTATCATAGTTTGCTGTATATTTATATACAATGCTTATAAAATTATTGGAGGATTGCTAGTTTGTTTTGTTTTTTTGTAAGTGCGCTTTGCGAGTCATTCACAAAATCATCCTGTTTTACTGAACGCACATTCTGCATCAATGTGTCTACGCCTCCAGTGGATGACACAAAACCGTGTTTAGCCTCTGTCTCTCCTTGTGCAGGAGACAATTTGACGCCATAGAGTCACACAGCTTCCAGTACTGTCCATCCAGATGCCCTTTCCCGCTAGTCTATTGCGCAATTCCCGAATTTATTAGCTCATATTTGGTGTAGTCGGCATTAGGCCCGGGCCTTCACACCGTGCTCATGAACAGATCACCATATGTAACACTGTAGCCTCATGTATCATCCATACCAACCATGACAAAATTGTGCATATCCTACCAGCAGAACGGAACAGTCCCTTCTCCCTTCCCACCAAGACCCAGTCACAAGGCGCTGCTGCATTACGCGTTATGTAACCCCCAGCCAGGGTCTCTAAGTGCCATTTAATGCTGATTTGGGTCTGTGTGTGCATAGCAGAATGAACGACATGGAAATAAAAGCCATTTCCCTTGATCGCCTCGCAGGGTGGGAATGTGCCGCTTCCCCTTACCGCAACATAAGGAAGTGCTGCATCGGGTTGGTCGATGAACGAGATGAAGAGGGCTCCATCGGATGCGGCTGGCACCTGACGGCAGCGCGTATTTAACTTCATCTTCGAGGCAAGGTTGACGAGGCTTGAAAACCGGGCGGTCGACCGCAGACGTGTGAAGAGGGCTCCTCTGGATCGGTGTGAGA
>OMOV01089554.1:0-14542 GCA_900312565.1 Beryx splendens
AGATGTTGACTCTGAGAGAAAAATATTTATAAATTATTTGTATTGGTATATTGATATATATATATATATATATATATATATATATATATATATAATGTTATAGAGAAGATCAGTAAGGTGAGAGAGATTGTGGATGTTGCAAAATATCACCAAGAGTGAAGTTGCCCAAATTAAGCAATCCAGACAATAATTTGTCATTTCAGATCTAACCTCATAAGGAAATTGCACACTATGCAAATACTGAACACTTGCCAGGTAGGCAATGTGTGAACTATACCAGCATATTTTTCCATTATAGGCCATTGTTTTATACAGTGTAAAATGAATCTGGAATTATAAATATGTACCAAAAACTATGTAAACGTCTCTGTTCATTATTCAATTTCAAATATTCTAAAAAATACACCTGCATGGTGACAGGCTGGTACAGCACTTGGAAGGCTCCAGGTGAAACTGCGGTGTCTGGCCAAGCTGCATTTGATTCTTATTGTGCTGAATTGGAATGACAGAGCAAAGCATTTCACATTGTGTGTCTTCCATTTCTTCCCTGGGATCCCTCCAAGCTAGCCTCTCGTGTCCCATGGGAAACAGGCCCATCCAGCTAATATGCCATAAGCTGACAGCCCTCCTCTGAAATGTGTGTTAAAGAGCTGGGTTTGGAAACATAAAGGCATTCTTCAGAAGCTGACGCAATTCCTTTATACAATCACACCTCTCAGTACATGTGAAATGCTTCCTAGCTCTGTTGATAGTGTGCAGGACTGGGATTTCAAGCACACACACGCACACACATTACAACATCATTAATATAAAATACATTTATACCGTTTTATATTAATAACAACTGATAATTGATTTAAAATGATTGTATGTTTTAAATGAACTGCTAAATTCAGGTCAGAAGGATAACAAAGACACAGCGATGCCTTTAGTGGGGGTGAAATAAAGAAAATAAAGAAAATGGACTTCAAATAATATACGCCTCTGTCTCACTGATATCTATGCAGTTTAGCAAGCACATGAAATTGCCCCAAGTTTTCCAACCTTAGCTGTAATCCGCTCAAGGAGGATTTGCAGACTGTTCCTCCAAACCATTTTAAACCAGACAGAACTGTGAGGGAGAAAAAATAACACTTTAAACGGAAACCTTGACAGGATAGTGCAACCTTAATGTTATACCACAGCTGCTTTTGTTTAAATCCATGGCATTCACACCTCTTAAAAAATATTGCATCACTGCTGGCCTATAATCTCTGTGCAATTTTAGCCTCTTTGATGGTCTTAGGGAACGAATGTGTGCAATTTTGACTTATTTTCATAAGAATTACGGAGCACCTAATATACACATTTATCACAGAACACAGCGCAGGCTGAATTGCAACATTTACACCACATCCACACCTACTGAGACTTGCTGTTGTGCCTTTATTCAATTTACCAAAAAAATATTAAAGCCAGAACTTTTAAGTACAAGCGGCAATATTGCTGCTTCATACGGCATCTTTCACAAGCACATTGTTCAACAACAGAATCACCAACCATTTAAAGACCAATACCACAGACCATAACGCCTTTATAGTTGGTGTTGTCAACTCAATTTTCAAATTCCACCCCACACTCTGGCTCCTCTATTGAAGTGTCATCTGATCTGCTGAATTACTGACAAGGCCACAGTCATCACCGTGTTCTCTATGCCTCTCTCTCCAACAGCAGCCATCAGCGGCTGCCTTACGCTCACCTCAACCCTGGGAGATAACAGCTGGGTGGAAAAAACGCTCGCTACAGCCAGTGTACCATCAAGCTCTCACTATCAGTGTCTTTTTTTTTTTTTATCAAAGAAATGCATTTCTGTCCATTGTTATACTGTAGCATACAGCTTACAGTATCCTAGAGACAGTATGCCTAACAGATACCGGGACATTTGATTTCTGTTTTTATTTGCACATTTATACCTCAAAATCAAGACAAAATTCTCACTTATCTTATCGGATACGTTTTTTGACTTGGGTCAACAGGAATGGAAGTTCAGTTTTTGCAGTGGTAAGACCAAGATGACCCAGTGCTTATTACCTCTCATTGAGAGGTTTTGGCAACCTCACCTGAGAGCGTGGTCCCAGGGGCAGCAGAATGGCTGAGGGAGGTCCTGTGGGAACAGATCATGCTTCACGACCAAACAAAACTGAAGGACACTGAGTACCACTGCATGGGAAGGTTGCAGATATGACCACAGAGGTAGAAGAGCGTCAAAGCAAAGAGAAGAGGCACAGAGAAGCTGCCAGCGCTCTCACTGGTCATTTGGCAAAGTTGTCAAACATTTGCTGAGATGCAGATTCTGACAGAATCAAACAAGGACACTGGGACACTTCTGTCGTTGCTGGTCACTAGTCAGATTGCAGCCAGAGTATTATTTTTTCCCTGCAGAGTGGCTGCTCCCAAGACACTTATTATGGTGAGAGAACATTGTCGTGTTTAAAGCTGCAGTATGCAACGTTGCATGCTGGCGGCTCCACATGGCAGTGAGGGGTAACTGTTTGAAAAATGTAAACTTCAGCACCCAGAAGTCATTAAACACGACCTCGGTAATCTGCACACACCTCAGTCTGTGACGCTTTAGACCAAAGGAGACGAAAGGGACGAAAGAGGAAAAGATCTGACGTCGGTGAGTCCGGCTCACTTGCTGCTGTTCAGGAGACAGTTTGGATTTCACACTTAGCGTTCGACTTATTAGCTCCTGTGGGCAGAGAAGTGTCCATAGCCAACAAGAATTTCATTTGGGCAAATAGGGCGAATCTGCAGGGTCTCAATTAGTGCAGATGGGATGTTCTTCTCTGCTGCAGCCCCACTGTGTGATTTAGGCTAATAAGACGGGTGCATTTTTACATACAGTAAAACTCTTGTGTGCTGCAGCTTTAAATGGGGAATTTTCTTTGACTGAAATTTCACTATGTAGATTTGATGGAATAGACAGATTGCATGTTTTCAGGAAAATATTACAAATAGCAGCATATACCCCTTCAGGGTATTTTTTCTGCCCAGTTCACTGCCTTTGCTAATTCTTCACTCTATTCTAGCCTAACCATGATGGCTTGGGATTGGCTGTGTCAGCCCTACTGATGCTTTTCTCTCTCTTGGACTCTATTTCCTTTGGAATGAGAAACAACATCCCACTCATCAGACATGTTGTATGAAATAAAAGCGAGCTCTTTTGATATAATTGGGTACAGTGGCAGGGAGCATTATGAGATTCTACTCAACCATGGAGCCACAGTGAAATACTGCAGAGAGGAGTCCTTTCTGTTAATCAGAATGAAACTTCTAAATATGTTCTCCTGCAGACTAGGAAGCTTCTCTGCTGGATCTTGGGAGCAGCAGTAGTACTTGTTTTTTCAAGTAATTGAAATTTCTGCCTCAGGCACTATCACATTACAGGTCATAAGAGACCCATGTAACTGCTTTATGGACTTAGGCCCCTAGAAGACTGTTGGCACCTCCATTATTCATTATCAAACGACCAAGCTGAATTTGGATGCACATATGCCGAGAACGGGTAAAAAAAAAGGCAAAAAAAATTGTTATTTTTTTATCCTCTATTAGTCGCTCTGTTTAGTCGCTTCTTAAAGTTTACACTTTGTTTTTTATTACACGTTTCCTTTTGGCACAGTGTCTAGCATATGATTCCTGAGATACTAGCTAGACACACGCTAGCTGCTAGTTTTTAGCTCCTGTGCCCAAACCTGATCTCACCCAGTACAGGTTTGTGTGGGGTTCTTTTGTGATTCCCAGGCGCTTGATTGGGTTGGTCTCTGAATGTAAACTCATGGTATTTTGTGTTCATTTGCTGCATCATGCCTCAGAATTAAAATTATTTGGCTGTAACTACTATCAGGATCGACGTTGCTCTTGTTTGAGTATTGATGAGTATAGTATTTGGATCCGTTTTTTTTAATGCAAGTGAATAGAAAGAAGTAGAAAATTAAAGTGGTTATGTATCCCCAGGACATCTGATGTCAGAGATGGGCTGTTCAAGAACCTATATGGAGATATGCATGCAAAAAAAAATACAAAAAATCAACCAATCAAATATAAGTACGGATTTGTACTTTATAATTTCTGACAATAACCACAATGTAGCGGTGTAGCTCTCATCGCCATCGCTCTACAGCCAACCAGTTATTAAGGTCTTTTATGGTTTCATGCAGATTTATTTATTTATTTATTTTTTCATTTTAAGTACAAAGCAAGTTTTACAAAGCCGGTGTTTTTCTACACATCTGCTCCTGGTAATGCTTGTTCCTACCAGCATTCCTGATGCTCAGGTGAGTGTTCTCCTGGTGTGAATTGCAGACCTTGTGCTGAACATTGATGCACTGCCTCCATTACCGCCCTGCCTCCGTCCGAGGAGTCGACGCTATTGTTTATGACACTGACACATGCAGTAATGGGTATTTCACTTCTGCACCTATAGTGGGAGCGCTTTGAAACTGGAAACACAGATAAATATGGTGTGTATCCACAACATCAGTAAATTTCTATTTTATCAACTGTAGCATTAGACTGATCACTGGAAGGCCTCGGCGTTGCAGCACCATTGCTCATTGGGCTCAATTCCATTAAAAACTGAGGCGAAATTATAAAGTGATCTTTTAAAATAAAGCAGAAATAATCCCATGGGTGAAAGAGTGGCTACTTGTAAATTCTAGTATCAACCTTTAATTGTCTGTGTTATTTGTGGGAGTTAAATGTAGAAGGAATTCAAGGCGAAAAAACTTCTGAAAAGATTCAACTGGAACCTCTCTTCAAAAAATAAATAAATCATCAAACATGTAAAGCTGCGTCTCAGGGGATTTGAGCAACTTCAGACATACAAGTCAGATGAATCCTCGAGTACAGTGCAGCATGTCCCAGCAGACTGGGGAACATGGCAGCTGTCACTAACAAGGAGAGTCAGATGCCAGTCTTCTCCTTTATGTTCAAATACAAACACAGACACTGCTGTATTAGTGCCAGATATTTTCAATTATCTTGTGTCAACCTTTATCTCTTCACATTTGCTGCTGTACAGTTGGATTGATGCAGTCTTTTTTTTCATATCTCAAGCATTGTAGTACTTCAGAGAAAGAGGAGGAGAAGATCACAACTGTTTCATCCAACTTTTATGTAGGTGTATTAGATTGAGGTAGCCTGGGGGTATGTGATGCACACTGTTAAATTCTTTACCAGTGCTTTTAGTCTCACAATGATTCCAAATAAAGAAAAAGGCTCACAGGGAATGTTTGTCTTGAAGAAGTCTTCGATCATATCACCAAACGGCTCATTCATTTCAAACACAGAATCCTTTAGCGGATATTATCCATTAGATAAAAGGCAGATCAAGTGTGCAGATGCAGAAAAAAATCAAGCCTCTGACTTGAGTAACTGTGTGGAAGGTATATATTTGTAATACACTGTCGCTGTAGAGCACAGCATGGTTTTACATCTCCTCAGTAGTTTTCTATTACAGTACAACAAAAAGCCTATTTCTGTTTACATAGCAGGCTTGCATCAAGTGGGGGATTGTGCACATAAAATTACCATAATAGGCGGCCACCGAGTCTGCTAATGTGCTTCTCTGGATGGTGGGGCATGGGGAGGCTTGCTGAGGAACAGACAATCTAGCAAAAACAGAAAAATCCTTAGAATATCCTCATTTTTCCAGGCCCTGTTTAGTACATGGGTGTGCAGCCACCCCAAGAGTGGAGAGGTTACCCCCACATCTGGAGAAATGAGTTTGACCCTCTCAAAGGGCACAGGAAGTTGCCCCTGAAAGCTGCAAACAAAAGCAGCAGTGGCGAGCAGGAGCCCAGAGCGCCATTCATCGCGGCTAATGACTTGTTCATTAAGAGTGATGATGGATAAAGACTTCTCACGCTGAGATGAAATCAAGATTTATATGCGTTGTTTCCTCACCCAACTTGTGGGAAGATCATCATCATTTAATTCTATCTCTGCGGCCGGTGATGGGCATCCAGAGAGCGGGCTATCAAACGGTGCAGTCAGCTGGCAAAATCCAAAACGTGCCGTTGGCACATCTGGAGCTTGCCGTCGCAGCTGAGGGTGAGCAATGGCTGCTGGCGGGTGGCCAAATTACAGGCAGAGACGCTTCAGGACTCCACAGCCTCCACCCTGGCTTCTCCTCGTTTAGATCATCATCATTATTTATTTGCTTATTTATTATTTTTTCCATTATGTGTGCTGTGTTGCATTTCAACTGCACTTTTTATTTTTTCCCCGGCATCAGCGTATTATCACACCGCTCTAGACCCTCGACCCACCTCTCTCTGTAGGTTCTTATCTCTAGCTGGAAATAGGCCCCAAGACACTTCATCAGTGTCCTTCACCCTGCTATCTGCTGCTCCCAACTTTTATTAAAACTTCAGCCTTTATCAGCTCCTGGGTAATTCAGGCATGACAAATTGGGCACCAGATGCCACCTCCATTTGAGGCCGCTGTACATCTCTTGCTCCCCTATCAAGACAATGGGAGGTGGCGGGCTGCAGCATTGTGGGATATTCACCTTTACCCCATCACATCAGGTTACTTCAACAAACTTCCGCCATCCGACTGAACACTGAATACAATGTTGGCCATTGTAGAAGTTCCTCACTATGCATCCTTCCTACATCAGTGCAGCAGCAGTCACTGCAGCTTTCTCTATCTGTAATCTCACAAAGGAGAATTTTTTTAGTTATTCTGTCGCACAAAACCTGAGTCGCCCAAACAACTGGTTGCCAGACCATTCTTTGTGCCTGTTGATAGCTGGAAAAGGAATAGAAAAATTCACAGCTGGAGCAACAGCCACATTCAAGAAACAGTAAAAATAGACTTCTACAATGACTGCATCAGTAAAGATGTTTTTCCCCAATAATTTTATGTTCTTGCTAAAATATCAGCATTAAATCAATAACTTATGGGTCATGCATTCTACACAACAGTCAAACACATCAAATTTTTTTTTAAAAGTTAAATATAAAACATAGTATGTTTTTCATGTCGTCAGTATTGAAGCTATGTCCATCATATTTTAAACACTGGATCATCCATTCATTATGTCCAATCATAATGAGGGTGGGATCATAGGATGCTCGGGTTCTGCTATAGCATAGTCACCTTCAAGTTGCACATTGGGAGAGAAATTAATGGCAGCTTTTATGGAGCAGGGTGACAAGGGACTTATTTAGTCATGTCCAAATCATTATTTTGTGTGAGTGCCTGTGTTATCAATGCATGGAGAATGAGGGCTGTGCAATCATTATAGGATAAAATAAAAAAAGCTGGACAATCCTGTTTCTGGACCAGCCAAGCACAATTAGTTATCCACGAGGCTTTTGATAGCACTCATCTTGGTGTCATGCACAAGAAGCGCGCTGGATGGCTCATATTTACTGTCTCCTCCTCCTGCACATTTCATTTTGGGCATGTTTAAAGATAGGACGCAAATTTATGACGCATTTAAAAAGAGGGAATGTGGAGCAGAGTTGCTGATCCCTTTCGCTCAAATGGTGTGTACGCTCTGTTAAATAAAAGCACAGCAGCGCCAGAATATAGGATGAGAATCAATCAATGCCAATAATTCATTTATATTGCAAAGATGAATAATCTGCAGTGTTTTAAGGACAATGCTGAGTGCGGTTTTTAAAACAGACATAGGCCAAGCACATCTGCTCACAGGTTAGATAAACCTCATTTTGAAGCTCGAAACAAAAGGTTCTTGCAACTTAAGTGGACAGCATGCATCGTGAAACTCAGAGTTTGGATCAGTTACTGAAACTCTTGTATAGTATTCATGGGATGGGCGCATGGGAGGTGGTCCCTACCTAGACCTGCACATCATCTGCTCCTCAGGGGATTCACCGAGGGTCCCGCCTGTAAATAAGAACCCATGATAGAGGGGCAGCGGGCGTGAAGCATGAGATTGGAAACCAAAGGCATCACACTGGGCTGTTGGATCTTGGTGATGTTTAGCAACACATAACTCTACACACAGACCCTGAATTTGGCATGGACACCAGTGCACAGTAGTACACACAGGGGCGCCCATGCATGTGAGGGCATTCTCACACACTGTACTACAGTCGGCTCGCTCCTTCAAATTAAAGAAAGTATAAAACTGAGTTGTCGTTCCAATTAGCTCCCGATGATCAAAGCCTATTCTTGCAAAAAGCCGTTAATTCAAACAGTGGCTTTGACAAGAATGAAAAGTGCATGGACATTACAGCATAGATTCACACTCATTATTCCAGCTGGACTCCATTTTAATTTTCCTCCAACATCCACGTTTGGTCCTTCCCTTGCCCAACACAGCGTTGCTGGCCAAGATGCCAGCTGTGTTTCAGGGCTAAAATGTGTTTTAAGAGCTGCTGCAGGATGGTAATGTGTTGTGCAACCTGCCAGCCCATGAGCATCCTGAGGCAAATGGGAGAAGCAGTGGTTAAAAAGCAGGCTTTTTTGGTCCAGAGCCAGAGAGTAATCTACCACATAAAGGCATGGAATAACCGGGGGCTATCATTTGGGATATGCTTCCCCAAAGACACAATTTTTTTAGGATACCTCCCATTCTTTGGTGCCAATGGAATTTGGCACCGAGTGCCTCTTTTAGTCAATTAACATCCAAAATTAAAAAGCACTTTACATAGCCATGTTAAGTAAATTAGCAAAACAATAGATTAATTTGTCAATTATGTTGCAACCATCATATAATCAGAGCAAGGCAATCAGGACCAAGCAGCGCACTCTGGTGAAAAGGAAATGGTGGGTGACCTCTGGGACACGACTGAGATGCGACTCTGGTTCTTTTTTTCACCCATTTACCTATTGGTTTGAAAAATATACCAATTCCCTGGTTGAAAAGCCTTTCATTTTGGCAATTTGTTACGTCAAATAAGTTTGCTGGGTAAACTGGACTTGGGTACAGAAGCCCGTGATGAATAGTATCCATTAAGCTGGAATCCTACAAACCTTAAAGTGAAAACATACCTAAAACAAGAGCATCATTAGGAAAATGAGCAAAGACCTGAACCTGGAGTGTTTCTGAGCAGAGATGAATGATGGCATCACACCCCGGTCCATTATAGACTCTATTTATACACAGGGACACAGAGGAGCAACACTAGTTAGAGGCTTCTCTCCAATTAGGTTATTACTGGTCTGGGAGCCTTTCTACTCAAGGAAATTTGAAAACAGAAATCATGTCTTTAATCAAGCATAAGGAAATCTGTCATGTTGTTTCTTTTTTCTTGCTGCTTTTTCATTTGGAATCAAATCGTGCTACTTATTTATGGCCTGTTTTAATTGATTGTTTACCAGTTACATTGATTATATGAACAAATGCTGTATTCTACTGATTAGCATGATGTTCATCCTTTATTATCTGTAGAACTGATCCCAGAAATTTCATAATTCTGCCTGAATGATATTTTGGGACCATATTTTTAAATAATAAATTAATTAAAGTGGTAATTAGTGAGATTATTATTATTATTTTATTGCAACGTCTTTGTTGCTAAGCGCTCATTGCTGTGGTGTTTCTGCACTGCACTTCCCAGAGATCACCTGTCAATCAAACAGTGTGTCCAGTATTGTAACGTCTTCTTCCATGGATTTTCTGTTGATGAAGTTCATGAAGAGTTTCTGTAGGTGGCGCTCTTTTCTTTGTCTGTTCAGCCATGCTGGCTATCAGTGGTCATGATAACCACCCAGTTCTTCTTCTATTTATTCAAAATAAGCCGCTGTTGCTGCTGTAGAAAACGTAGAACGTGTCACTTCCTGTGTGCCAGAGGATTTTTCCCAGGAGAGACCTACCAGACACCAGGTGTTTAGAACAGCACATGTAAAAGCTTTCATGCCCTGGATATAGGTTGAATCTCTATTGTGTTTTATCAACCAGTGAAAGAGAGTAGCAAAATTATACCTATTTATATGAAAAATGTCATGATATTACTTTAATTAGAGAAGAACCGGTCAAATGGAGCGCTTCAGTCTGTCCACGTCCTTGTTCTGAAGACTTGAGCGAGCAGATGTGTTGCCAATAAAACTTGGGTATGGTGTGGTCCCTCGCTCGCAGCCTGAGTGACAGGGCGGCGTATAGCCCTGGAATTCCCCGCGCTCCTCCTCATTGCAGGACATGGTGGCCTCACTTGAAGTCGAGCGAGGAATAAAGGATTGCCTTCTGTATTTTTTCATTAGATTTTCTTTTGTTACTGAATACATAAATCCATTGTGGCACGATGCAATATGTATCATGGCGCTCCACCTGCGGACGTCTCATAATGGCTGCCATGTCCCTCCAGTCAGGGATGATAAGTGAACCCCCCGTGAATGTTAATGATAGTGATCATTCTGAACCAGCCCGCCTCTCTGTCTTCGCTCACAGCCCGCGTGTCACACACAGGGTGGCAAGGTTCAAGGGACTAAAATGAAAACAAACATTCAAGGAGATATATAAATAAATAAAGAGGGAAATGAATGAATGAATGGCTCAACGAATGAATGTATATGGCAGTACCTGAAAAAAATAGGGGGATGATGAAGTGACCATATGCAGTAGGTGTACAGCCTCCATAAGACTTTTTGGAGTAAGAAATTTGAATTTTCTGGCAGCGGTTTGTTTCATGATGTCTATTAATTATTCTGTCATTTCATGCACCATCCTTACCGCTGTAATATTTTGTTGTATGTGTAACAGTAATACGCTGGACTTTTTTCATTATTTACAAGGCCAGTAAACACCGGGGAGCAGGTGGGTTCAAACAGATGTGGCTGTTTACATGACCACAATAGTCTGGGCTTCATATCTGGTCATTGCTTGTAAATGGCTTTGACAACACGTACACTTGCAGGGGCAGACAAAGGCTTGACTCAGCTAATCCAAACTGACAGTATTGAAATCACGATGAGCCTTTTTCTATCAAGGGCCATGAGTCAAATGGAAGATGAGCTTAAGTATCCCAATAATCTTGACTAGCGCACACACAGCATGCGAGCTGGAAAGATGATGCTGCATGTGTCTGTGATGTTAGTAGGGAATACAATGCAAGATGTGCACCAAAGCTATCAGTGTGAAGAAGACAGTTCCACGATATAACACATAATGAGAACCCCATTTAATCACGCTTGCACCCGCACGCCACTCCCCGCGACTTCACAGTCCATATCTGTCTCCTTCAGCGCGTTGGTGGATTGTTTTCACCAACACAGCAGCATCTCCAAGCAACACACCCAGCTCAAGTAACAGGCAGGGGAGAAAGCAAACGCAGACCCTACGCCAACTCATCCCCCTCTCTACATCTCACCGCTTCCTCCTTGTATAACTTTGCCAAAGTCCTTGGAACTTGCCAAATCCGGTCATGCCTGCTTAGCTTGCTGGACTGATTGTGCCAGAAAAGAAAATAAGACACAGATGTATACAAACTCTTGGTGGTGCCAGTGGAGAGACAGCTAATGGCTTCATCTCGACCCTCCCATTGTAGCTGGGCACAGGTGGGGATAATTAGAGATCTCTCTCCGCTCAAAGTCAATTCTTTACCAGTTGTGACAACCGTAAGGAGGCTAGGATGCTATGCCCCTCCCATCAGCAACCCCCCTTACCCCCAGCCCAGCCCTAGTAAGAACAACAAAACGTCAGCCCCCCTTTACAGTAGTTGATACCGCTGGACCAACGGTTTGTGTTGGCTACAATGGAAGAAACTCCCAAGTTTTCCGAGCAGACACTCAGAAACATCCCGGGGAAGAAAAACAGTCCCTTAGCAGACCTTCCCCTGTCAGGCCGGGCTGCATCAGCTCAGTGGAAGAAGCACAGCAAAAACCACAGGCAGAGGGACTAAGGGAGCATTTCATAGCCAAGACTAATGCACTGCTCCAAACACACAGCTCAAGCTCTGTGGAAGTAAAAAGTAACAAATGGCATGAGATGTAATGACTTGCCTTTTTTTATCCTTTTGGAAACCAAACACCTTTGAAATCAACCGTACCATGAAAAACAGTTAGGTGTCTCAATCCAGATTGCTGCCTCATTTAATAATTTATGTTGCTGAACTCCAGATGTTTGAATGAGCTCCAAAGTGTGACCCCTGTCCTCTCGCTGGGAGACTTGTAATGAAATAATCCCGCATGAGCAATTCCTGATGTAAAGCGTAGTACTATCATATAGCCTGTGTGCTTCAAAAGACTTGAAAGCCTTTTTTCCCTCCGTTAGCCTGAGTGACAGCAGAGAGACATGTGTCTTCAGATGAGAGGAGGCGAGTCTCATTACGGCGTATTTGGCTGACACTGAGTGATTCAAGTGTTCCTGGACAATTCAGACACACTGATATAAAACACATTAAATGTCTTTCACAGCACTTTACCTGACACTGTTCATCTACACTCATCTATTATCCCTGACGAGCCGGCTTTTGTCGCCGCTTTAAGTCTGAGATCAGGACTGCGGTGAGTAGGGAGTAAAAAGCAACTGTAACAATACCATGACACCTTGGAAAAAGAAAAGAGAAAAAACATAAAATCATAGCTAGAGATGGGAAATATCAAATACGCTTTGAATTTGGTTTTCAAAGTCAATTCTCAACTTTTATGTTCACAGTTAAAATATAATTAACTCAAAACCATGATACAGTTGCTGTATAACATCAACTGTTCCTTGACAGTCTTATGTATGGGACTATAGGTACTCCTGGCTATTTACTTTTGACAAATATAGACCGCATGCATATAGGGCAAAGAGCGAAAACACATTGGGAACTTTGCTGAGAACACATGTGGGCATTTGGCAAGATAAACGGTCTCCAGTATTATTTGTTACGGCACAGTTATCATTCATGACACACCATAATATTATTTTGACATCATGCATGAGAAAGGAGGACAGCAGTCGCGGGCGACATCCGGTCAGTCACAGAGGAGCTGTTTATCATGACTAAGCATACAGATATGGTGACACACTGAGCTGACCTGAGCAACCTGAAACACAGTCACTGTGACAATGAGGATCTCCAGCTCAGTGTGGGTAAAGAGAAAGCTCCACCTTCCATGCACATACTCAGCACACCTCAAGGTATTAACATGTGACTAGAGATAAAGTCTGGTCTGCTGCAAAGTTTCTAACTTGTACTTCACACCATGTGGCTATATAAATGCATGCAACGACATAAAGAAAATATAAAAAACAAAATTTCAATGAAATTGCTATCAGTGTGAACCAAATAACAGTAAATACCTTACTAGTCACTTACGTTTATGCAGAAGCTTTTTTCACTTTGCCAGATTGGGAGCATTATCAAAAGCAAGGAAGCAAAAGTCAAAAAAATGGGAACCAATATTAGTAAGTCCACAGTCAGAAATTGTTAGCTTACTTTGCTTGAAATTCCTCCTCTTTGACACCGGGGCACTGATCCTCATTCCCGCTGCAGAGGCTTTGAGGGGAGAGCGAGGCGAGGATAGAGATAGGGTGGAGGCGGTGAGAGGGCAGGTGAGTGGAGAGGATGCCAAGCCCAGTGGTCAGCGGGTATCAGAGAGAGGGCGGCTGTCACATCCTGCTGACTTAGCCAAGACAGATGAGACAATCAGCAACCCAAGGCCTGGACAGCTCCTCAACCCTGCCTGCATCCAGCGCTTTCAGGGCAGCTTCCAACAGCATTTCAGCCTGCTTACATTTTCCTCTCTTGTAACGCAGAACTGAAGTGAGGGCTAGGGAATGTCATTCTTCTTCACTACACAGCAACTTTCCTATCACTTCAATGTGCACTCAGTGAAAAAAAGGTAAAAAATGTGCAAGCATTCATGTCTGATTTACCTCTGAAATTACCTGAGAATTTAAAAAAAACTGTAGTATTTTATCAAGAATCATTATCACATTTTGAGACTTTAGTATAATAACTGCATTTTACATCGCATGCCTGGATAGTTCAGACACACTATATAAAACACATTAAATGTCTTTCACAGAAAATGTGCTTAATTGCTTTATGGCACAAAACAGGAAGAAGGCGCTGTTAGTAAATGGAGCTAAAGCTTTCAGAGTGTTTCACGATGGCAGATGGTGGAATATGTGAAAGGTTGACCTGTTTTAACATGTTTATCCTCATTTCAACATGTTTATCTTCTATAAAGCCAAAGAGAAAACATCTGACAGAAGAAACAACATCCTCTTTGTGACAGGAAGCAACAGGGTTTATGGGCAATGTGGTCTTAATTTTGAGAAACACTAGTATCAATAAAACTAGCTGAGACAGAGGCTCCACCATGGTCTCATTTGTTTGTGGTAATTATACCAAGGTATCACAGTTAATTTGACAGTGATATATTGATGTCTAAACATGCTACACATTACACCTTTAAGATTCTTCTGGATGCTTACTGGACATTTTCCTGCTACTACCGACAAATCTACCTCAGTGTGTCCCAAGTGTCCTACTGTAGATCCTGTAACAGAACAAGTTTGTGTGTGTGTGTGTGTGTGTGTGTGTGTGTGTGCATGCTTGTGTATCTTCTTATCATTGCATTGTTATGTTTA
>OMOV01089554.1:14562-24562 GCA_900312565.1 Beryx splendens
GTGTGTTTTGGTTTTTTTGTCTGTGTGTCAGCAGAGGTGTGTGTGTGTGTGTGGGCATGTGTGCGTGTGTGTGTGTGTGTGTGTGACTGTGCGTGTGTGCATGCATGCATTGTATGTGCATGTGTGAGTTGTCAAAACTCTCCTAAAGACCATGCTGGACCCCAGGCCAGCTTCCAGCCTCTCTCCTAATTGCATTGATTTTTAGCACAGTAAATCTAGCTGTGTCACAATCTGCACTCCCCAGGCATGATGTACTGCTTCAATGCCAGCCTGCACGTCTGCTCCCAAACTTGCTGGCTTAAAATTTGAACTGTAATGGTGTGATTAATGGTTAAATTAATTAATTGCTAAATGTATGCTAATTGTTTAATTGGTCGCCTGATCTATATAAGATCATTTATAAATTAAATGAGTTGATTTACAAAGTTTATTGATTAAATGTGACAATGAGTTATACGGCTGACTACCTGATTTGCAATTTCCCCAATTAAATTCACAAAGCTCTTTAAAGTGTGGTTTTGCAAAGTGTGCCCTATCCAAGTGATCTATACCAGACCTGACACCGCTGCACTTATTTATGAAATCAGACAGCTGATAATGATGCATTAATATTAATGCCAACTGTAAATTTTCAGATAGTAGTGCTCTGCAGAAACCAATCTGAGAACATTTGTCATTGTAAATCCATCTGTGTTTCACATTTCTAATGCAGATTAAAGTGGAAGTCATTGGTAAGGTCAAGTATCTGGGAGGAATCTCATTTTTTCCCTTTGCGCTACAGGTGAATTATCTCCTACATATCTCAACGAGAGCATTTTAAGATAAATTATTTTGATGATTTAGCCACAACATTCTCTTGACTAAAAATATTCTTATGAGTAAATTTATTTTGCCAATTGTATTCATTTTTGTATAACTTCAAGTAAAAACTATTTGATAAACTACATAAAAACATCTTTAACAGCTCCAAACTCAGCGTTCAAAAGTCTTTCTCAATATTTGTTTTACAAGGCCCTAAAATGATGGATGTAATTTGTGATGGCTTTCTTCTTTGCATTGATAAAATAACAGCTTTTTGAGACGTAACACAGATAAGCCCTAAAAGCCATTGGGCTCTCTCAATAAAATAACCCACTGAACAGAGGCTGAACCCTTTTTGACATATAGAAATGGTAAAATCCCTGTGAAACAATCACCTATAGCTTTCTACCTGGGAGATAGGTTGCCATTTTTGTTGTTCCCTCCCCGGGGGCCAGAGAGCCTGGAGGAGCCAGCCATGCAGGAGTGCTGGCAAAGAAGGTATCATGGCACCCTATACAACTTGTTTTGATCTCTGATGCTTCATACCGCTGATCACATATTCTCAAAATTAGTATGAACTATGATTTAAGGCAGTGGCAGTTCTAGGTGTTTGTTGTGGGTTTGTGGGACAAACACTTGATTGTGGGGTTTCCAAAAATGCTTTTAAATAGGCTACTCTTATTTTTTGAATGTGGGATGGCACTGAACCTGGCAGGTGTTCCTCTTGTGTGAAGCTAACTGCAACAGCAAGCTTGACAATAATCAGGGGTCTGTGCCGTTCTTTGCTGGATGCTGGATGGACAAAAATTTCAAATGAGCAAAAGCAATCTGTTAGTTCCTTCTGAGAGCAATCTTCTAGCTAGCTATATGTACCCCATTTATTCATACTGTACCAGTAGATCAAACCTTCAGGAACAAGGCTTATGTATATTTCATTACATTAAACAATGTGCTGCTACCTGCTGCAGTCGCTCTAGGAATGTCCAGAAAAATCTAAGATGTGATCAGATGCAGAGTGGCCCTCTCCCTGTTTGGCAATGAGCTGCACTGCTTGGTGCTAGGTTCCATCTATAAATGACTGACAGATCATACTTTTTGCTAATGTGCCCAGATGTAAATATTAAAAAAAAAGAAGAAAAAAAAGGTCATAAATAAGTAGGTGGTCTGGTCTAGCTTGCTAAGCTCAGCACTAGATTGATAGAAAGGGTAATTTACAGTATTGAGCTGCAGAAAAACACTTGCAAATAAATGGACGTGCCTCTGCCAGAGCATAGTGCACAGGGATAGCACTGACCCCCCTCCAGTCTCCAGTCTCTTATTCAACCTCTAACCTGCTGTCTGCACTGAGGGTTGAACCCAGAATCTTCTAATAACTGTGGTGGCCTGCAAAAACCCTTCACATATCACATATTTTGATATTTCCATAAACTATAAACTCTCCCCTATGTATAACTTTTTGAATGACTGGGGTAGCTCTCTCAGATCAAAAGTTGAGTATTTTAATCTGTTATGTGTCTAAAAGTAAAAAGTGAGAAAATGGCTTTAAACATACAACTTTCCATTTCCTCCAGTGGCGTTCCACCAAGTCAGTCTGCAGGAGCATCAGCACTGAAAACAAACTCGGTTATTATTTGTTTTCCTCAACAACATAGACTTGGTCACTTCCTTATAGCAATCTGAAATCATAGGATCTTAAGTGTGTGTCTGTGGATGTCCTTTACACCTATCAGACATCTATCTATCTTTGCTTTAGTGGTGAGAAGGTAAACAGGAAGAAGGCAAAAACAGAATGGAGTAGCCTAACAAGTGCGGCTTTCTCAAAGCTGATTTGTTGAAATGAGAAGGGATCAGTTATCTGTGCCTTCTGGTAAAGGTTTTTATTCGTTTTTGCAATAAGTTGTTAACATCAGTAACCAGGGAATAACAGAGTGGATGTAGCGATCATCTGTCTGTGGACATTACTGATGGATAACTGACACAACCAGCAGCTGTAGCTTCGTTCATAGTGACTCTGTCCTACAGCTAACACTCCTGATAAGTAGGCTACTGTCATTTTGTGATCTGTTTGGCAGCCTGTGTTTTTCCTGGAGATTAGCTGTAACGAACGTTAAGTTAGTAACGTTAAGTCCGTTCCTCTCGCCCGGTGCGATGCGGTCAGCAGTCAGAATCAGAACGGGACAGACAGTACCGGCCGGCTAACTTGTTCTGCTAGCCAACTACCCTTCACAAAACCATAAAAATAAATACTTCCCCTTATGTTTTATGAAAATAATAATGTACTATGGAGATGAAAATAACCAAATTACTCAAAATACCCACAAAACTAGTTTTCGAGCTACTTTGGCTCATTCCCAAAAATGTATAGTGGCGACAGCTATGGGTTGTAGGCTGATCGACTTCAAAACCAGACTGGAGGAGAGGCAACACTGCAGTGAAGTGTTGTCCTGGCCTCCCAGGGCTTTCACACCACATCTGAGGTAGCTAGTATTTGCAAATAATTCTTAGCAATTGTTTTATCCTGCTTGGAGTACCATACGGGTGGAGTTTACCATACAGGACAATAAAATCAATGCCACAAATTTTAGACGATCAAAGGAAAGCATTTGAAAGTCAATTTGGTGAATTTTTCTTTGACAGGTTATTGATAATATTTGTATTTGTATTGTTCTGATAGGGTAAAGCCTGGCAGTCTGGTATTACAAAAAGGTAAAAAAATAAAAAAATAAAAAACACTAGGATTTAATTTGCAAACACTATTTCATTCAGGTTTGATTTGACACACTTCAAACTGCTTTTGTTTGGTTTGGTTGATGTCAAGTGGGACTTGGAAATCCAGAGGGAAAAGGGTTGTTGTGGTCGTCCCGAGCTTCAAACTTCATCCAAAATTCTGTTATTCCAAATTTTTTATCAGCAGGCCTCTTGACCCAAACTGGAGCTTAACACAAGTATTTATTATAACCATATTCAGCACGGCAAAACAGGAGTCTTTTCACTTTCATCTTCCACATCCATAGCGAGCAAAGCAGTCACACAAAGCTGCGGCCCTCAACTCTTCACAGAAGCTGTCAGGAGAACCAAAGATCACAAGCAAAAACACATGCCCACAGACAGAGAGAGAGAGTGAGAGCTATAGTCTGTCCATGACCAATTTGGCTAATTTGTCATGGTCCATGGCCAAGAATACTCCCCACCCAAAAAAACCTAAAACATTGTATAAAGCACACAGTAGATGTACAAAAAAGGGCACATTTGTCTGGACAAACACTGGAGCGCTTTTTTTTGTAAATAGATGAATTCCAAAATGAATTCCAGGTTTTGCTGAATTCGGAACTGCCAAGAATCCTACCCTCAGACACATTCATCTTCTTCTTTGTCTTGTCTCCCACCGTCTGTTTATTCTGGCATTCATCAGCGCCATTACTGCCATGCCCGTCAGATCTCTTAAAGGGAAATGAAAAACAGCAGTCATTTTAGGTGCAGGCTAAAGGTTAGTTCATGTAGAGAGAGTCAGTCCGGCCCATCATTCCTCCCATGCACCTCTACAGTGCTGGTGTATGCTGTACTGCGCTGTACATGCCAAAGCGCAGAGCAGAAATACACCACAAAAGTTCTCAAAATGCCTCTGAATGTGGTTTTATGGATCAACGAAAAGCAGATGGAAAAAAAATCCCCATACCAAATGGAAGGGAAGTAAAACATGGTGCAACAGTTCTCACATTAATGTAAGTGATGGGATTTGATTAAATTGGACCCATAAATGCTGGAAAAGGCCTCCACAATTAGTTCATGTGGCTGAAATGACCAAAATAGAAAATAAATATATATATACTCTGGCAAAACAGTGTGAAACATTGCACCACTTCAACTTAGCACGCCACACTTTACTTTTAAAAAGTAAGTACATCTTTACATATGTGTCATTTTCTCCCACTCTAATGCCTCATTAGATCTTATCTATCCCTATGAGTAAATGAAGAGCAATTAGGCGATGGCTGCTCTGTTAGACACTCAAAAAGGCCACAGTGGTAATAAAATGGAATGGTTGTACAGGCAGCGAACACTGGCCTTGTCTTCACTGAGAGGAATGCACTGTTGCTAATGTTGTTGGTGCTGACGGTCCAGGGGTTACGAGGGGAGGTGTGGTGAGGTTCTTTTTTTTAAGATTTTTTATTTTTTTGGTTCAGCTTTTTGTAGTTCCTTGGAGGTGATGAATGGCAATGGGTATAGTGCCAGTAGCGATGTCTCTAGAAGTAGCTTATTCTGTGCTGCCAAGCATGATTTATGACAAGAAAGGGAGGGGGGAATCTCTGACTTCACCATTTGCCCTCCTGCACTTTTCCATATCGTCCAAGAGGAGTTTGGGGGCATTGGATTGACACAGCAACTGCACACATCTGGTTTGGAGATATAGCCAGGCCGTTCTCTCGCCAACAACCATTTGAAGGAAATAGGTGGAAATGGGAAAATGGAAATTTGATGTGGCAAAAGAGGGAATAGTATCCATGACATAAATTATGACTTTTTTAAATGTCCCATATTGTTTGCTTTCAGGAATTTGCTCTAAAATGTGCTGTAACTCAGAATAAGAATAAAGTGCTTTGTGAGGGGTTTCAAGTAAATGTAGATTAGCAACAGGATACTTCTTGAAGCAGAAGTTCTCACACACAAAATATTGCACAACATCAGACGCTGACTGGCAGACATTACCAGCAACCCTGATTCAAATGACGCAAAACTGCTGAGTGGAGGTTTTCCGCAGGGTGTGTCAATTGAAATACTGCAACCTGCCTGACTGGAAAGATTTAAGTAAGTGTTTTTTTTTTTTTTAAGGAGTGATGCCAATCGAGATCAAGCCCAGTTGTGATACATTGGCTGGAGCTAATCTGAAACCGCTGGAAAAATAAATGGAAGTTTAAAAAAAACGTAAACTCTAAACGCTCAAATGAATCCCAGTTTTGACAGTGTCATCATTACAGATCCTTGATATAAGGCGGTTTGAACTATCAGAGCGCCCCTTTAATGCATTTCTGCTTATTGTCATGTGTGACATGGGTCAAGACCTTATTCACACTCACAGCTGTATGGTAAACACCTTATAGGCTGTGATGCCAAGGAACTCCCTACCCAAGCCATAAACTCTATGCACTTTAAGGGATTTGTAGCTTTAAAGGGGAATTCTGTGTCCCTCTAACCTCGGGCCATTAGTCCATTCAAATAGGAGTCCAAAATTTACCTTGGTTTGTTTTTCCCTTAGCCGTAAGGCCTAGACGTCAAATGACATAAGTTACAAATAATTCACTGTAATATACAACAGCTAGGATAAATCCACCACTAATGACGCAACTTCAGTCTCAAGTAATTCTCATTGAGCGCTTTATTGTTCAGACACACTTTTAAGGACCTCTGTCTTCCTAAATAATATTCATATAAAATCAATGCGGTTAAAATGTTCAAGGAGGATTTTAACACCACGAGGATGAATTAGACATTCAGAAACTCTATTAATTTCAGCTGTACACGCCGTCATATTTAGATTTAATAGAAAGTTTTTAATGAAGCAGATTGGAAAAGGGATCCTCTCCTCCATTACCGGATGATGGATAGCTGAGAAAGGTTAGCAGCCACTCATTAACACTCTCTTAAATTACGAAAGTACTTGCTGCTTTTCCCCCCCCCCACCTTTCATTTTTTCCCTTAAATGAGATAAAATAATATTGAGGGGATGGGTGTTGAATCAAGTCCAACCATAATTAAATACACTGATGGGGTGAAAGTGTTCTCCGGCGATGGTCGTGTTTGAAAATGTTGCTGTGTATTAAGATCACGTGTGGCGCAGTCTGTCTGCGCGGTTTGACAGATAAGTGCAGGAATGAAAGCTGCAGATCCATCCAAGTGAAACAAATTATTGAAAAAAATTATTTCCCTATTGCAGGAGACACTTTTTGTTGTCAATTCATTGGCAGCGGTCTCAGGTCAATAATTGATGAGAGCTAAAAATGGCTTTTAATTGAATGTATTTGCTGGCTTACTGTATATATGTGTTGTGTGGAGACGAACAGCCTTGCATTTTGAGTTCACAAATACAGTCGTCTGCCCTAAGGATACTATAATATGCTGAAATAAAAAAAAAAAATTTAAAACTGGAATGGGGCTTTAATATTCTCTATTTGTAGACTTTGTGGATGTATGGCTTTGCATAAATTTTCACCTGTCAGATTTATTCTCATAGCGGGTTAAGAACCAGATACAGAGGAGGGAGACAGGGGTAACAGAGCATCTGATAAAAATAGAGGTCATAAGGTATTCTTCATTTCGCTGAGTGCTACAGAATTGGAACCACTTGGGATGTTGGTATATAGGACACCCGCTGCTAAAACACTGCCATGCAACACCATGATTACGGCTTGATCCTTTCTCCGCTGAAAGCTCACGCTGGCGGAAATCAAGTACCCTGAGGCTTACAGCGCCCGGCCCAAGGCCTAAAAGGTAATGGCATGAAATATAGATACGGAGGTGACAGATGTTTACAGTGCGTCGTGAGATGGCATTGAGACACAACGCGGCGAGGCAACCTCCAGCGGAGAGGGGCTTGATGAGTAGTATAGTAAGGAGATGGAGTGATATAGGAGGTGCTCCGGCAGTGTTTGCAGGCAGATCATTAGGGCCCCCTCTTTAACTCAACCCCCAGTGACGATCTATTGCTCTCCTCCCCTGTCAGCGGATCATTATGGTCTGATCATTAGTGACATCGCCACATGCCCATCACTCAGGCTGGTGCCATATTGGCAGATGAACAGCCTCTGCCCCAGGCCCACTAATCTGGAGACTTCAGACAGAGAGGATGAAGGAATGTTCGCCAGGCATCAGAAAGACCGGACTCACTCTTTTGAGTCAGATCAAATGGACTTCTCACCGTCAGCTTTCATTGGAGGGGACGATCAATTGGTATAATGCTGGCAGCTTACACTTGAAATGAGATTCACATATTGGTTTTTGAGTTTGTCCTGAATTCTCTTGCTTCGCTGAACTGTGAAAAGAGGCATGGCTTTAAAAATATTTTCTGTCTTGTTCGTGTGATATTCTGATGCACAAATGCAACATTTTGTCACAATAATGTATGTAAAGGAGCAATATGGACAAACTCCCCATCTTTCAGTATTCTAAATGAGCATGGTTTTGCTGAAAATGTAAAACACTTCTGCTGGCATTTCCCATAGAGACACATCAGTCTTCCAGGTAGTTGCAGGGTTACAGGTAACTGCCTGCTGTGCTAGTCCTTCTTTATTCATGTTAGCGAAGGGATAGTCATATATGTAGGTGTCATTATAAGCATTATTAAAAGTACCAAAGAGATGTATAGTAATGTAATCAAAATATTTTTTTTTGTTTATATAAGTAGCCCTGCTAGCATTATTTTTGCCTATATCTATGAATGCATGGCTCACATTCATTTAGCACTGGCTAAATATGGCTGATGTTTAAATGGCTACATGACTAAAGAACCAAACCATGCACTCCAGTTTCACCTGTATACTACTCTCAGAACATAAAAAAACATCTGGATCACATGAAAAAAGGAATTATGCTTTAAACCTAATATGCATTTTATGATTGATTTTATGAGGAGGAATCCTCGAGACACGTATCCTTTTGAGACGATGATGCAACGAGAGCAGAAATGCATGGCCTCTGCTCTGTGACCTGTAAATAATTGATAAATCAATTTTCTTGACTAGAACACCAAATAATGAAGCAATGCAATTCTTATCAATTACATTTTTGTCTTAATTGTTGACTTCACTTAGCACAAAGCAGCACAGCGAAACACCATGCCATTTTTCAATTAAAAGGTCCAGATGTTTTTGGAGGCTTCAGTAGACACAGGCAGTTGTGAGAAATGCTTTATCTGCATTGTAATAATCACTACAACATCAGCTCCAGGCTGCATTTACATACTCATGTTTTATTCCAGCCCTCTTTCTAATGCACCGCTTAATTATACTGAGCGCAGACAATGTCAGACCCCCATAGCCCCAAATTTATTATTGCACTGTGTGAAGCAGCAACCATCAAACCTAGCGCCCCCCATCGCAGCATACCACACTGCTCACTGCTCCACACTCTGAAATAGATGTCTTGCTTACAGTATTGTACGCATTATCAAATACTCTGATTTTATTCATACAAATCATAAATACAGTTATTACCCATAGGACGGCAAAATTCAAAATGAGATCACACTTAAATCCCATTTTTCTTCTCCTAGATGCAACTGAGATCTCTTTAAGTCTCACAAATTATGTTTCAGGATACAGGATAAATAACAACATGTAATCTCACATTGTTCTTATATGTACAGTATTGGAGATTTCTTTATTCTCAGAGATATGTCTTATTCAAGTCTCCGGTTAGGATAATTTGTCTTCAAAAGACCTACAAAATCTTCTGATTTATTTGGCTTTTGTCGTCTTATGGATGTTTTGTGAAAAATGAATCTAACATCAACAAACATACATTTAGGCACATGGAGAGATATTGTTTTGCCATGCTTCTTAGATAGTTCAAAGATGGCAGTTCCAAATTAGGACAATTTGTCTCACACATTGCAAAAATAGTTTCTCATTTATATCATTTGTATGTGTTTATGTGTACTTGTAATTTTCGTTTTGTTGTTTTGTAGCATGTATTTGTGTTTCAAGGACCCCCTTGAAAATTTGATTATTCATCTCAAGCGGGTTATGCTTTCAATAAAGTTCATATTATTTATTGACACAAACATGCAAAAAGTGAAAGCTGTTTTCAATGGGGCTTGGGGCTTCTATGGGATCAACTCATCCTCCCCTACCAGGTTAGTTAGAGAGAGTAGAATCTCCTACTCAAGTAGCTTTGCTGATATCTTACTTAAGTAGGAGTAAAAGTACTGGGGTAAAATCTATTTAAGTAAAAGTAAAATGTTGCTAATTTAAAATGCACTCAAAGTAAAAGTTACTAAGTTACAAAATGTGTACTCTGTAATGAATGTGATTTAAAGTGCAATATCTCAGCAAAAAATTGTGTAAAGTAAAAGTAAAATTTCAGACTTCATAAAATACTTTATACTCAACGTGAGTAAATGTAATGAGTTACTTCCACTATATGTTATGTGAGGAACACAAGCTGATCTCTACAGTAGCCTAACTGTGTAACTGTAGGCTCACTA
>OMOV01089562.1:0-10371 GCA_900312565.1 Beryx splendens
TGGTGAGGCCTGTCCGCCTGGGAAAGAGGGTTCTGGGCGGCCAGGAGGCGCTCCGCCGCCGAGCCGTGCCGCTCCCCTTTGGAATCTTTCTTGAACGCGTAGGACACTGTGATGGGCCGGTTGCAGAGGTACTGGCCGTTCATAGCCTCGATGGCGGCGTCTGACGCATCGAAGCTGGCGAAATTGATGAAGGCGTAACCCTTGGAGTTGCCGGTATCTGGGTCGCGCATGATTTTGGGCGTCTGGAGGATCACGCCAAAGGCACTGAACGTGTCGTAGAGCAGTTTCTCGTCAATCTCCGGGTCCAGGTTACCGATGAAGATGTTGGCACCCACGTCCAGGTTTTTGTTGTGCGCCGAGGCCTTGTTGACTCGGATGGGTTTTCCATACAGCTTGATCATATTCATGATTTTGATGGCATAGTCAGCGTCCTCCTCACTAAGGAACTCCACGAAGCCATAACCTGGGGAGGAGGGAAAACCTTACATGAGTACAACAAGCCTATGTTTGTTAATTATGTCAAAGAAGAAATTCTTTAGGGATACCAGAAAGTGTTTTTTCCTCCCTTGAGTCACATGTTGCGACTGTATTTATGACAATGGGCTCATCAACTCTTGTCTGTGCATCCCTGTCAGACTACCTTGCTATCTTGTCTCACTGAAGTTCTGCTAAGTAGTGTTATCAAACTATTTTGTGTTGTGGTCATCATCCAGTCCAACATTGCCTGGCTGTACCATTCTCTTTCTTCACAAATTTGTCATAGTGATGGAAATTATGGTAACACTTTATTTGGATACTTACTACATACAGATAGTACTAGATAACAACGTTGTTGCTTATTTGGTGCATCTCGAGTCTTTGTAACCCTAACCCTTTTTAAACCTAAACCCAACCCCGACCTGACCCTCTTTCTACCATTAATCCCAACCTTCACACAATTATGAGTATCACTAGAAACTCAATACCTTCAGAGACACGTTATAGTCACTTTATAGAAAGTTGAGCATCAACATCGGGCTATCCAGATAAAGTGAGAGTGAAAATATTAACCCTGATGGTAACAACTGGATTAAAGGATATTTGGAGACACTCACCTTGATGTTGGCCCGTCACCCTGTCTTTGGGCATGTGCGTGTTGACCACAGGGCCAGCCTGCAGGAAGAGCTCCCATAGCAGCGGCTCTGACACTTTCTCATCCAAGCCACCCACATACACAGTGGCGTCTGTTGGAGAACACACACACAAGAAAGGCACATTGAGACGTTTCAGAGAAAGGTGTCTAAACTCTACCAGTTTTTGGTTTCGCTATAGTTCTGGATGGATTGGAAAAGGAAAGAAGAAAGGGAATGACTTGATATGAGACAGTCTGGCTGTTGCTGACAACACACACACCATGAAATTAGACACCAGTAAAATTAGGTCTTCTGAATGGTCAACGTTGGTTCTCTCATCCTTCACTTCAAGGTGCAGTACACAGTTTCTTTTCATTACTACTACAACTCTGCCTTATTGTTTCAACCCCTCCCAGATGGCAGATGACCTGACTTTCTCCAACACCAAACCTCTGGCTCATCTTCTAACGTTAATAACTAAATAACAGCTACATTCAGATGGCCAACGTTAACTAAACTGGATATAAAACGTTAAAATTATGGCTTACGTTATATATACAGATGTTGTAGTTGTAAAGCTGTTAGTTTTGTAGTTGTTTGGGAAAGACAGCCAGCTAACCCGCACAGACTTTATGGTAAGTTATGTAGCTGTGTGTGTGTTAGCTTGCTAGGCTAACGTTAGCTAAGTCGACACTGCGCCCAGGTGTGATGTAGCTAACAACAATAGCTCCTCTATCACGGCGGGCCCTACACTACCAACTGCACCACACCTAGGTTCAGAAGTGCCCAATACACGGCCGGTAACGGCACCATGCGAGTAAATGAAACTTAAATCACTTAAATTGTAAATGAATGGCTGAACTTAGCGGCGAGCCAAACAAACGAGTCCCATGTGTTTCTCTGTCTGACCGGCTTAGCGCAGACTGCTGACCGGGCGGCCAGCAGCTTTACGAGGCGCTCGAAGTTTACACAGTGTAGTCTTGCAAATACTTTTGACAGGATGAACTAGCTACAAAGGTATGGCTGCACAAGATAACCCAATGATGCACCTACCTTGGTTTCGTTCCGAAATTGGCCCCGCCGCCATGTTGAACGAGCGCAGGGGAAGCGTCCTCAAACGTGGCTCCGCCTCTTCCTCCTCTGAGTGACGGATGCGGAAGTGCCATGAGCTTTTTTGTTTTTTTTTGCCAGCAGCTTCCATCAGAGAACCAAAGCTAGAGTTAAATCCAAATTTGTTAAGACTCTGAAGCAAACTATCCTGGGTTATACTGAATAAAACTCTCTCTAAAAACAGCTGGGAAAGCCACATTTTCACTAATACTCTCCACCTTCCCCATTCACCCTTTTACCAAACAGTGAAATAAATAAAAAGACAGCTTGATAAACATTTGTATTGGCTGATTTATTACAGTATATAAATCTACTGAAAGTATAAACATGGAATACAAAATGTTCATAGAAAATACATACAATAGGGGCCTTAAGAAACATTTTTTTATAAAATAATACTGTATAGAATATGAAACATATAAAACAAAATTTGATCAAAACATCATGCACCAAAGCCAAAAAAGGAAAAGCCAAAGTTTTTTTTTTTATATATATAAAATGGACGGTAACAAGAAAAAAATAAAAGAGCTTATATAAGCCTACCACTGTTTAACATTGCATAAAAGAAATCCTTAACTGATTATGATCACAAAGAAACATGTCGAGACTCGAGAAAGGTAGCGAAGGTGTTTATAACAAGAGAGCTCTGAAGTTAATGGCTTGAGGTTTGTGGCATATAGATATATATATATATATAACAGTGTCTAAAGTAGAAGAAGATGCACACACAAACACACAATGCAAGGTCTCCAGCCTCTTGCCTGAACCCAGCTCATTCAGAACAAGCTTCAACTGCTTGTTTTCATTTTCGCTTGTTAATCACATTCAGCTTGAATTTGTACGGACTTGGAATTGGTCCAGGGGGGGTCGATACAATCACTGATGACTTCAGGAAATTTACCCACAGCTGAGTTTCCAGGCCCAGACCCATGAGCTGCTTCATTCAAAATGTGGTTAACAAGTGAGCACAAGTGATGAGGACAAGAAGAGATGAATGAGGCTAGATCCAGGCAGCCAAGCCACAGGGCGTCAGTGTTCTCTGCTGTACCACTTCAATGGCCACATTTACTTTTTAATATTTTATTGGCATGAAGTGTTAAAAGTTTTTGATCTAACCTTTCAGTTAGAATGAAGGGTTCAGTTTTGCATCATTTTATGATGCAGTCTTAGGAAATGACTTAAGATTCGTTTTTTCAACTTGTCTGTATTCTGTAAGGCAGACTTGTAATATCACACCTTGTGCAGTGGGGGCAGACTAATTATGTAACAGGAAGTTACAGCAAAGAAATCAAGCGTCACTTCAATCAGTGACATAAACTTCCTTTTAAAACTGAGTGGAATTACAAGCAACACAAAGTAACTCATAGTCATATTACTAAAAGTGAAGCACACACAATCTGCAAGCCGAGCACCAAACCTAAGAGTATCTAAAACGTCTGTGAAAGTATATCAAAGGTAACATGACAAAGTAAATCCTTCATTACCTAATATAATGTAACATATTAAGGTACTGTAACTGTAATGTAACTCATTAATGTAACTTTGATTTAAAGACAAGATGTAATCTGTAACTTTTAGTTGTAACGACTGATTACGACAGAAGACCTTGGAAAGCAGAGCGAAACACTGAAGACTTCCTTTAAAGACCCCAGGAAATGAAAAAACACTTTTGAGCTCTTAAGCAAAGTATCTAACTATTGCCTGCTAGCAATTTTTTTTTAAAGGCACCATGATCCCAGGAAATAAATACAGCAATACAATCTAAAAATTGTCTAGCTTCAGCCATATTCCACCCCTGCTTCTTTGTTTTTGAGTTGCTGTCTCCTCAGATTCTGTGTAATCTGTTGCTGCTGTTGACTATAAAACATTCAGCAACACGCTGTGCCCTCCTACTGTTTAACTTGCATAACTCCTGCCCACATTTCCTTTTTTCATCAGAGCCACACATTATGAACTAAAGCCTGATTTCCATCACATGGGGTCTTTAAAAGGAACCGCTCGTGCCTGAAAACGCCTTCGTCTAGAGAGCAATACTGCATTAAGAGACGGCCTAGATAGAGAGAGAATTATCTAGGAAATACTATTTATACAAAATTAAAAAAGTAGGTCCCTCTCCACAGTTAACTGTGTTGTAAAACAGTTTGACGGGTGATAAATGAGATTTTTAGAAACGGTTTTTAGCCCCATGGACAGGCACTGTTTGGGTCGACTACAATGATTCACAACATGTGATGAATCAGATCCTTAAAAACCCAAAAACTGTACTTTTAACAGAAGATCCCCCTTCTACCGCTGCTGTGTGCAGGTGGCCAGTGGATGTTTCTGTTGTAATCCTCCACCTGTACATTTTAGTTTGCCATGCGTGAATCCTTCTGAACTGAAACAGAACTGTTCCTGTGAAAAGCACCTGACCACAGAGAACCAACAGAATCAGTCTTATAACACCGATTCCTGTCTAAAGAGAATGTTAAATATAGAGGAGCGTTGTTTTAAAGGTCCTTTAGTTGGAGCACACTGAAAATATACATTCTGCCAGTCTCATAGTCACCCAACACAAAAAGGATGCCGGAGTAGTTTTCATAAGCCTTCACAAAAACGAAATAAAAAAATAAAGTTGAAAACAAAGCGAGGGTCCATTATCTGATTTTTCAGATACCTGAGCTTTTGTCAAAGCAATCAGTAACCAGCTGATATTTTTTGCAATGTACCCTAACGACATTACAAGAGCCAATGAGTGTGTTTCCATGCACATTTCATTTCTGACATGATTCAAGGATACCACTGGTACAATTTAACACCATATTCCCCATAAAAGGGCATTTACCCACTGTGAGAAACCCGATTATGATTTCTGGGATATGCTGGTATTAGCCGGGATACGGACACATGTAAACACTTCATCCCGTTCATCGCTGTGTTTCACTGTCGAAGTAAGTTCTGTTTCTGCGGTGATGTTTTTGAATGATTCTGTTTTTCGTGTACACAGGGATATTTACTACCAGGATTTGAAAGATTCCTGTATCTTGAGTAGGACAACAGCTACCCAGTATCCAGAACACTATGTGCAAGTAAACACACCGACCACTTTGGAGAAACACATTGATCTGACCTCAGAATGATCCATACCTTGATCAGATCTGTTTGGCTTGATGGGTCATACCACTATATGCCCTGTACATTCGCTGATGAAAGGCAGGCGTCGTCTCTCTAGGTCTACGGTGTAAGATTTACTCTGCGTGAGGACAGCTTGAAATAAAACGCGTTAAAAGGCGTAAACCCCGGTCAGCTGGTGTGCCAAGCGCGTTTACAGGTAATTAAAACAAAGCACTATCGTCCTGTAATCACTAGGCACAAAGAGGTAACGGCTATAGCGGTAAATGCTTGTTATGGAGGATGGATGTGCATAAAACAAGGCTTGAATATCTGATCCTCATACCTTCATATAAGATACAAAAGTTACCGTTATATCTAGGAAGTGTTGAATACTGTTACCAAGAATCCTACGGAGCGTGAAGGCGTTTCCCCCGCCCCCCCGAGGAGCTGCTGATTTAGTGTGAGGGCAGTGTGGCGGTGTTGGCGGCGTTGAGCTGGCCCACAGCTAACATCAGGATGTCTTTCTTCTCCTTGTGGAAACGCAGTTCTCTGCCTGCCAGCCGGGCCTCCTCCAGCTCCCGCTCCGTGGAGGCCAGCTCCTGGCCGATGGTGCCCGCTACCCCCTGCTCCCGGTTCACCCAGTCGGCCGCCATCTGGGTGCGCATGTCATCATCCAGAGCCCGGTGGGAATAATGGGCCAGCACCTCCTGCGAGTCAGATAAGTTGAGTGGTGAAGATAGTATGCATCAAAGAGTAAGAAGATAAGTGTTGCTCTCCCTTTTGACAGTCTAAGAAACACAGACCTGTCGGGAACATTGTCTTTCTCTCATGGCCTTGAGGCTGCCGTTCCAGTGCAGCAGCTGGAACACAGTCATCAGTTCCTGAAACAAACAAACACAGCCAAGCAGGCCGGAATAAGAGACAGACCCCGCTGCACACCATGCATGCAGGCTTGTTTGTCCCATTTCCATTTTGAAACAACGTCAAGCCATTCTAGCCTTAAGTCCCATGCTTTTTTTTTTTAAACAAAAAAACTTTATGTTAGCTGTAGATAAACTGGTCACATCTGGGACCGAACCGAACCAAGGAACCCCACTGGAGGTCTCTGAGCGGTTTCCCCACATAAAATGCTGATACATTTCAGGGAAGAGGGGAGTCATCAGTAAGCCAGTAAGTTATGCACATGAAAAACCTCTGCTGGTTCTATCCAGCTGCTCATGTTTTTGTCTCCATACTTGTCACAACCATGGGTAAAAACTATTTTAAAAAGTATCCAATGTACATATATTTCATTATATGTCACAACATTAAAGTTCAGCCAAGACTGGTCTTCACTGATTCTTATGTCCTTACAAATACACACACTCCTCCATGTTTTATGCACCTGAAACTCCAGCATGGATTTTCCTTTGTTGGACTCGAGCATGAAGCGAAATGCCCCGATTCCTGTGCTGGGGTTGTCCGCCTCCTCTCTGTTTCCCTGTGAAGGACAACAAGCAGTTAAAGTCAGCGTGCTACATGGGCTCACAGTGGGGCTTCACTTGTGCTGGATTCTGGGTTCAGACACTGATACTGGGGAGGACGACTAAAAATATCTTCTATATCTGCAATAACTTTCTCTCTTTTGGTGATTATGTGAATATTATCTGTATAAGTATCTGGAATATCTCCTTACAGAATATCCCTCAATCTTGGCTTGAAAAATACATATGTTGTAGAGAACTGAACTCTTTTGAAAGGTTTTCAAATGCCTCTCTGATCTCTTTTCCTCATTAATTTTTGAATAGGAGCTACTTTGGCCAACTCAAGTGATTTTTAATTGTCCAGCCCAGTCCAAAGGGATGATATTTTACCTAACCCTGTCTTTTGAAAGCATCAACTCTTGGTATACTGTGTACAGGCCTACAGCACCTCCACAGGACTTCTAGAAACAAGTGTGCTTGTAAGGTTTACTCAACACAAAATAGACCTTTGGCATGTTTGGTGTCAGTTATGGAGAAACATTTACACCTTGGTGTGGACTAAGGTTTTGGTGACTTTCCACCTTGTGTCTACTTACGTTGAAGGAGGCCAGGGCCTCACACACGCTCTTCTCGATGAACTCGTCTGTGATGCGGCGAGAGGGATGCTCGTTGAAAACAGAGTTCATCAGAGCGATCTTGGCAGCGCTGCGTCTTGCCTCTGCCTTGGTTGGACAGAACTGTCAGCAGTGAAGAATGTATCCATTAGCTTTCAGGTACCATCAGATATTACAGATATCATCAAACAGGTAAGGACCGGCAGTGTCTGATATCAAGTGAAATTAACGACAGTGTGCACTATGAATAATTTGGTGTTGTCTAGAAACTCGTAGCCATATTTGAGGTCCGGTGGTTGGAAGCAGGTTTCACATGGCATCTGAATGAGAAAGATATATTCAACCCTTTTCCCTTAATCAGTCATACAGAATCATAGTTTTCTCCAAAACGGTATAAATCCATTATAGATAACGTGATTACATCTTTTTAACTGCAATTGTAAGTAGCGATCACAAGATAGCTAATGACTTCAGTAATATCTCATTTGAGGTGAGTTTTACTTTCATGCCAGCAATCTTTTTGTCAGAGAAGCAAAGAAGTGATTATTTCCTTTTGATATTTTGGCACAAATACAACTAAATTCCCATAAATATATTTCTGAAAACAGAAACTGACCGGGTTGTGATGATAATATGATCATCACATATGATAACGACAAAAAATGCTTATTTGTCTTCTAAGCATTTACAGTTATTGTTGTAAAGATCAAACTGCGCTGCCACAGAACATTATTCAATGCAGCAGGTAGGTAAAACAGTGTAATAACACATTAACAACATACAGGTACTGTACCTGGAAGCTTCCAAAGCAGCTGCCTCCTGGAAGGCTAACATAGCAGACGTACGGTGGGTTGTTGGACGGGACCATTTCATAAACCACCAGAGCCCCGTTCCGCAGGTCCGCCCCTCTGGTCAGCTTCATCTGCCAAAACTCCTGCAACGCCTCCACCACATTAACTGGAGGACACAGAGGGAGAGGAAGCCTTGTCACTTTGTGGTACATCAACCTTTATTATGCACCCTGTTCACATAAGAAAAGTTATGGTTTAAAAATCAAGTTTAAATTAGGGGTTATCACGTTTAAAAGATAAGAAACTATTGTTTTCTTTGCGGAAATCAAAACGCTGTGAGTCCATTATCTGCGGTTTGCATTAAAAGCATCATTTGCCTGTAGCCACTGACCAGGAAGTGCAATATCCTCTCCAACTACGAGGCTGGGAAGGGTTTGGGGGAAATGTCATCTCGAGGATGGAAAGGGGCTTTTCCTGCTTAGAGAAAATATTTAGGAGACTGCCTGGTGGAAATCCCCCATCACCTCAGTTGCTTAAAGAAACACTCGCTGAACCCTCCGCTTGATACGCTCATGTTGTCAATATAACTTTTCTGTCCTCCGCAGAGACGCAACCACAAAGAAAAGCAGTTGAGCTTACGGCTCTGTCATGAATTATTATTTGGGCTTTGGTCTGCAGAGATGTGTGAGCGCAGCCAACTTTTATCCAAGGTTCTCTTGTTTTCCTTTGCCTCCCAGCTCTCGCTATTGGATACAAACACGGGCAGCCTGCTTCTTGCTCACACACAGTTTCTGGAGACAGATCAGTAAGTTTTAGTACCGCAGCCCCTGACTAGAGGCCTCTATCAACAAGCTGGGCGGCCTGTCCTGAGATCAGCTACGTATAAACCCCACACTCTCAGGATAATACCAGTCCCAACAGTTGTTAACACTCTTACTGTTATCCTCATTATTAACTCTGGTCTTACTGTTCGCCTATCAATAAGTAAGAATTGATGTATTGCTGAACTGAGGTAAGTGCTATTCGCTGATATCCCATTATGCTGCTATACCTTATGAACAAATCTTAAAACAAGGTCCACACAAAGTAGGTGACAGTAAACTCAGACTTTGAAAGTCCTTTTTTATCCTCCAAAGGGTTTAAGAGGGAGATTTAAAAAACTCCTTTTGGATGATTTTACTGCATGTGAGGAACGATTTTGAGCTACATATTAAAAATACCACAACATGGTCTAAAGAGCTCATATCTACTTTACACTTTTAACTAATCAATGTTCAAATGTTTGGTTTTTTTTTGTTGGCTTATGGCACTGCATTGGCCTTACGTTGTCCACATGTGGTCTGAAACAAGGTACATGAACCATCAGCGGCAAAAAACATAATGCAGGGCAACAAGTGTTACGGACTGTGTGGTCTTGTGACAAAACCTGCATCTTTTGCCATGTGACCAAAACCGCTTGTGAGAAATGTATTCACCATGAATCGCCCTGATAAGAGAGAGCGAGGATGAACATGGCACTTTTTAAAATGTCCTTTAGGAAAAAGTGTAACTCTTGGATATAAACAACATGCACCTCTCTGACAAACGCATCAACGGTGAAGATTAAAAAACAGACTTATCACCCCTCTGAGAAATGATGTGAAGGGTTGAAGGAAACAGGTCTACTTGTTCAGGAATAATAACTGACAAAAACCTTAACTTTGTCTTTTCTGTCTGTCTTACCACACTGGTTTTGACTGCAGCCTAATACCCTCTAATACCCCCTAATACCCTGCCAACAGCCCGTGCACTGCTTTAATTACCTTTTTTTAATATAGGCTAGGTTAAGACTAGTGATAAATAAATAATAGAAAACCATGTGGAAAATCAAAACTGTATCATATTGTGTGGGGGAAAGAGAAGCAGTGGAAAAGGCCCAGTGTATGACACGTTTGGCTTCCTCTTAAACTGTGATTTAAATTACCTCCCCGCCCCCCTGCACATAAACCTGGAACAACACTAATACATGTAACAGGTTATACAGCTATAGTCTCATAAAACAATCTTTACTGCGTTAGGTGCTGAGGGTGTTAAGCAGGCTGAACGGGATAGAGACTGTTAATCAGAGCACGGGGGGGGGGGGGGGGGGGGGGCGATTTTTTAAAAAAACATCTATAGAGATTTTTATACACCTCCCCGCAGCGCCTAG
>OMOV01089568.1:0-12077 GCA_900312565.1 Beryx splendens
TGCAGTGTATTGTATTTTTGTTTGGGGGGGGGGGGGCGGCGGGGGTGGTGGGTGGGGGGCAGATCCGAGGGGGATTCAGCCATGGACAAAGACAAGCTTTCAACTGATCGTTCTATTCTAGGAGTCCCTTTTATGAAAGAACAGGATACGACGGAGGGCAGAGCGATGGGAGTAGAGGAGGCCTGCAGACAACAAGCCCTCCAAACTTTCTGCCAAATCATCGGGCTAAAGTGCCTTCCCATAGGTGGTTTAGAATAATTGGGCTACGGCAATTAGCAAAGTAAATAGATGCTGCCAAAATGCTCCATAATTCAAGAGTGGAGACAGGAGTGTGTTAAAATGAGGGGCAGGTCTTATTTGAGACTGTACAGTGAAATTCATCTATTAACCTTGAGCAGTTGCCTCGTCTGGACTGCGTGCTTTTCTCTGCCCTGGAGGCAGCTGAAGGTCTGCTGGAGGAAACCGTGAAGCTATCTGTCAGACACACATGTCGACCGACCCTACCTGAGATGATTTTTGGCATTAATGAATACTTCCCAAAAAAAACTAAACCATGCCCATTCCAATCACGGTTTGCATTATAGTGAAGAGTGTTTCCATTACATAACATGCGTTGGCTGTCAACATGTTTCAGTGGTAATCTGCATGATCCTTGTTTGTTTGATTAAGCGCTCATTGCTGTGGCGTTTCTGCACTGCACTTCCCAGAAATCACCTGTCAGTCAACCAGTTCAGGACTGTGACGTCTTTTCCCTTGGATTTTCTGTTGTTTCTGCAGGTGGCGCTCTTTTGTCTGTCTGTTCAGCCATGGCGGCTATCGCTGCTCATGCTAACTACCCAGAACAGGAATAGTGCTCATTGTGAGCGTAACTGACAATGGAATAATGAACTAAGTTAATCCAAAGTTCAACAGTGATTTGGTTGGTGCTTACATTTAATTAAACCATGCTTTCTGCCTGACAGCCTGACTGCAAGAAATGTAAAATGCATCACTTCATGTAAAAACTTTCATGAGCTGGCTGTAGCTTCAGTCAGTATTGTGTTATATCAGTCCACAACAGACAACGAAACAGACATTCATTTGTATAAAACTCTTATGATTATTGCTTTAAATCACAATAAACACTTATAATTGTCAAGTCATTGAATGGCATTGCTGTCTCAGGCAGTCATTTAATTGCATTTATAGTACAAAAATGTACCAATAAGCCAACATGGCTGTCTAGATGTGAGTTTGGCAATGCAATTGAATATGTGTTTGTAAAAGATTGACTAGCATTCTGTCTCTCTGTCTGAAGTTATCATGACAGTAAGACAGTCCAGTCACCTGTCCCACACTGCAGAAAACATCCATCCTAACAAGTCATTTAGTCTCATATTCAGCCCTCAAATCTTATTTCTCTTAAACCAAGAGAAAGATTCTGCCAATGAGGTGAGATAAATCTACTTCCAGTGCAATTTCATTTGTTTCAGAAATTCTACAGAAATGTGTCAATGAAACAAGTCAGAATAAGGCAGATTGCTGCACTACTATCAAGAAATGACACGTCAATCTACAAAATTCTGGAAACAAGTTAATTTGCATTGGAAACAAGTGAAATTGTGTAACCTTGCTGGCAGATTTGTTCACTTATTTTAAGAAAATTATGATTTTTTAGGACTCAATAATAGACTTGTTGAGATGGAGATTTGTTGCAGTGCATATTTTGTCCTCATCATTGTCTTCTGTAGTTTCTCTTCAAGGGGAACACCAGCGCAGACTGTACAGAGACCTGATGGCTGACTACAACCCACTGGAGAGACCCGTCTTCAACGACTCCCACACCCTCACCGTGCACTTCAGCTTCAGCCTCATGCAGATCATGGATGTGGTGAGTAAATTATGGCACTGAAAGCACAGCTGGCATGTGTACAGACCTCATGGCAGCATTGCATTAACTCTTTCCTGGTCAGGTTATAGTCTATAAGCATCAATTATTGAAAGGGGACAAACGCCGAGGATTTCACACACACTGGCTGCTCACTGCACAGCTAAGATAAAGCCTTTGCTCATGTGGAAGGAAATCCAGTCGTTCCAGCTCAGGATCACTTGTGTGTGAAAATGTTGCTGTTTTGATGGACGTTTGTCATCACCGGGACCTAAAACTTCTGAGATTAGAGGTTTTCATAGACACTGTTTGGGTTAAACCAAGAGAAGAACTTAATCTAGAATATTTATAATAGAACATGCAAGTGTTTTTCATGTACATGTCTAGAATTTGGATCATTTACTTCTGAGCTCAGACGTCTAACTAAGATAATCAAGGCTTAATCCGATATGGGAAGCTTGTTCAAAACCCTTAAAAGGAGCAGTTGTTGCTGTTTATGGAACTGCACTAAGCTATCAAAACCAATCATAAATAAATATTAGAAATTATTAGAAAAAACATACATTAAAGGAATTAAATATTTCATTTCTTAGTCCTAAATGGTCATCATTGCTGAAAGATGACCATACATTTTATTGACTAGCAGCATCATTTTGAAGTTGAGTTTGAAATTTAAGCAGTTTTAAGTACATTCCTCCATTCTGAAACTTAATTAGTTAAATTGAAAAAAGTAAACACATAGTACTGACTTGAACCCTATCTGTGAAACTCAACCTCTGATCCAATAAACTGTAAATTGATATTTGAAAATAACTGAAGATGCTGTGATGTTTTTTGGTTGGGTGGATGAATTTTTAGAAAGCTGAATAAACATAATTTAATGCTGCAGATGTGTCGTAGCTCGGCCTCGACATCATGCATCATCAGACTTTATGTTTTTTTTCCCTAACAGGATGAGAAGAATCAGGTTTTAACAACTAACATATGGCTGCAACTGGTAAGACATTCCCTTGTATTTGTACAGACAGTTTGAAGTCATAAGCTAAGTCAAAGCTAAGCTGGAGATAACAGGAAAGATCATGATGCAACTCTCTCAGATACAGTATGTGATGTATGTATGAGCATGTATATGGCAGACGTATGAATTAGCCAGGTGAATGCTAAAGGTCACTGGAGATGCAGTTGTCTGTCAGCCAGCTGTCCAGCTGTTTCGAGTGGAGCAACGTAGATGGACATTGCTTTACTTACTGATTTACTCACTGATGTGTCATGTGCAGCACCTGAGATGTTGCAGAATATGAATATCTTGCCACCGTGACTGACTTTTAATTTACAGCAGAGTGAACGTTCACTGCTGTTTGTTGCTGTGTGCAGAGCTGTGAGAGTTGTAAAATGAAAAGCTGCTATAGAAATAAAAGCTAGTCCAGTTTATTTACATAGTGCTTTATCACAGTGACGTCTCAAAGGGCTTTACTATACATGTCATATAAAATACTACATCATACTACATCATACACCATATACATAAAAGTCTTTTAACATCTTCATGATGTGTAGGGCTTTTCTGGTTTGGTGTATATGTGTTTTAGTTCCTTCCTTTGATTACACTTGTGCTGCTTGCTCTTACCTTTGTTTGTTTCCTTTATTATCTGTATTTGATATTTATTGTTTTTATTTTTTCTTCTCATTTTATTGGAAAGCACCTTGTAACCTTTTAAGAAAGGTGCTATATAAAAAAAAGTTTATACTGCATCATATACATACTATACATACTATGTCATATACATACAGTACATCATATACTATACATCATATACTGCATCATATACTATACATCATACTGCATCATATACACACATCATATACATACAATAAATCATGTACATCCTATATATAATATATGTCATAAATAATATTGTGAAATGTGTGCATGCAAGCTGATGGCTGTATCAATTAAAAATTGTGAGCCCATCAGCTTGTGTTCATGATACTGTGACCCTGGCAGCTATTTAGCGCAATTAACATCTAACCATCTAACCATCTAACCATCTAGCCAACTAATCATCTAACCATAAATACCATTTATAACCCACTCTACTCAGACCAAGTGTGTGTTTAATTCTAGCCCTAACCCCGGCACTTAACCACAACGTCTTCAGCTAATTCAGTATGACTGTATTGGAACATAGAATCTTTGCCTTACAAGCTTCTTGGTCACCTGTTCCTCCTCCATGGAAGCAAAATGCAATCTTCTCCTCCACGTTGCAGTCGAAGGCCAAGTAAATGAACGCTGATGTTTTATCGCAGCCCATCCATTGTGTGACACTGGTTCCCTGCTACTGCACCGTCAGCAGGCTGTATCAAGGCTGTTTGGGCTGTTTTAAATCACCCTCTGGAATCACAACCGTCTCACTCAATCTTTCAGGGTGCACACCCTGCATGATCGACGTCAGCCCGCCAAACACAAGGCAGCACAGACAGCATCTACAGTGTCTCTGTGAGCGTCGAACTCTCAGCTCTGTCTGGCTCGGTCACCTTGTGTGGTCTCCGGGAAAAGAACTTTAAATGTTATAAAGATATATTTATTCCCAATGCAAATTATTTCTGTAGCTTCATTAAACTGTGACATGTATTTTTAAATGACATCAACCTGCCAAGGGACAACAGATGAAAATTAGCCTGGTGGCGAAATATAGCATATTTACATTTGGTCTTAAATGTTCATTAATATGCACTATTAAATAAATAACTCATAAATAACAAATCAGGTTATTTTGACATTTTGTAGATGGCTCTACCAGACTGAAGAAGAATAGTAATTACACTGTATAACACCTGACACTGCCTCATGGCAGGGCTGGAATGAGCAGCATGTACAATAAATTAACTGAAAAATGACAGTGTTTTAAAAAAACACAATAATAAGAAAATTTGAGTGGCTTTTGATTATGTTAATCATTTTAGTGCACTGTATCGGCCCATGTTACCACTGCCTGCTTCACTGCAATGGGAAGCTAGTGTGTATGTGTTAAGTTTAGTTTCGTACACATTGCACTTCAGTGAGCAGGGTGTTTTTAATGTTTCATGCAAGCACTTTGTTTGCCAGAGAAGTCAGATTTGGCTTATGATGATGCTTTCTACTCCGTGCTATGATACAAACAAACAGTACCAGTTGACACTAATCCAACTTTAATATAATAAACATAGGCCACATTTCCACGGGTCTCTGTGATCCTGGATTCAGTATTATCTTTTAGTTTGTTTTTGTTTGTTTTTCTCTTTAATTTCCATCTTGCCAGAGAACCCCACAGAAATAAACCAACAAATAGGTTTTTGCGACTGTGAGCACAGTTCTGTAAAAGTAATCAAGCGCGCCTCTCACGTTGTCCAGAACCTATTGTTTATTTGTTTATTTCATTATTTTAGGTATCAGGGCTTTAGATGTCATATAAAGACTTTGATTTAAAAAATCCCATGGCAGTGACATTACCTTTTGGTTGTGTTAAAAGCAATCTTCTCGCCACACTCATAGCTACCAAGGGGAGAGGAGACCGTTCTTCTTCTGACCTCTGATAATTATTTCAATGCCAGCTTCCTCAGTTTACAACGCAGTATTGTAATAGTTTATATTGCTTTGAGTTGCAAAAAGGAGGCTCTTTGGAAAACAAAAAATATCATTCCGTGGGGCACCCCGGTGTCTCACTGAGTAGAGCGCATACCACATAAGGCTCAGTCCTTCCTGCAGCGACCCGGGTTCGAATCCGACCCACAGTCATTTGCTGCATGTCCTCCCCTCTCTCTCCCATACCTTCCTGTCTCTCTCACACTGTATGTCTGTCAATAAAGCATGAAAATGCCCAAAAAATAAATATATATATATATATCATCATTCCGCCGCAGAACCACAGACGATTGCACTCAGTCTTAACTGCACCATGTTATCCACAGCAGCCATCACAACATTTCTTTCAGCCATTACAAAGGAAGTAAATGTGTTCTGCCACTGCACAAACACACACTAAAGTCAAATCCCAGCTTGAGCTTTCAAACAAGGCTTATGCAAGAGAACATCCAGCCTTGACTGTCTGCCAAGATGGAACCTTTCACCTGGCTGCAGCAGAGGTTTTAACATGTGGCGGATGAGCTCGGCTTGGCTTTATGTGTGAAGCATGTGTGTATGAAACATGATAAGGGCGTTATGTTTCTGTACCCCACAGTACTGGAACGATTACTACCTCCAGTGGAATACATCGGACTATCCAGGTGTGACCAATGTGAGATTTCCTGACCATCTCATATGGAAGCCAGATATTCTGCTGTACAACAGGTAGGCACTGTAAGGTCAGACCCGCTACCCAGGTCTGTGTTGCTGGTGTAGCCGGATATGCAGTATCAGACTCAATGCATGATTTTCCAGCACACGGTAAAATTAGGTGAACTTCGGGGGATGACACACTGTGTTCCATTATTTAAAACAAGAATAAAATCTCCACTGATTGGCCTCATGGGGACGCTATAATTAAAGGTCAAAATTTTTAACTGAAATATACTATAATATCTCAGACATCATTGGCCTGCTTTTGATGAAATCTGGAGGAAAGATGCATTTTGGCTCTGTGGTCTGGCTGTTAGCAAGACTAGGTCAAAACCCATATGGCTGGACCGTGTTCCGACTGACCAAGGGTGTAACTTCATCACTCAGTCAGTCAGTCAGTGAGTGACAGACATTCGCAGTTATAGGGCTGGCCCTGCTGTTGCGGTCCAGCCAAAAATAAATCTGTAAAAAAAAATGGACAAATTGGCCTGAAGGGGGCACTATAATTAAAGGGCAAAATTTCTCATTTTGAAAGTCTGTAACTCCTACGCCAGAAGTCCAACATGAAATTTGCTACACAAATTAAGCTATTCTTACAACTTACACTGATTGGTCTAATGGGGCATTATCGTTAAAGGTCAAAATTTTTAATTCAAATGTGAAATCTCAGACACCACTGGTGCGATTTTAAAATAGATATCACACATGACAGCAGACAGATGATTCCATTGACAAAGACCATATTTGATACTAAACAAGCATTGGGTAACATAATATTAAATGATTAGCCCAAATGATGACTGCATCATACATGGGAGATAACATGTTTACTGTTGCCTTACTATATGGTTACTGCATGCTAACATTGGCTGTAATATTCAGCATGTATACATTTTATCTCTTTTACTCCTGTTTCTTTCATGAGGTCTGCACAAGCTTGAGGTCCCTTGTTATCCGGCTTATTCAGAATATTCTGCTTATGTAAACACACAGGCAGACTCACTCAGAGGAGAATATGAAAGATGGATATAACGAGCTTATCCTGAAAGATACCTTAAAACAGAATATTATCCAGAATTCTGCATGTGTGTGTAAATACACTCATGAAACTTTGGCTTCTTTTTTATTCCTAACTGGATAATCACATGATAACTCAGAAATCACTCATTTTCAAAAAACATTGGTCTTAGCACTGGAATGATTTTAAGGGACCAATGCATACAGTTAAATATTGTATAGCAGTGTAAGGTGAGTCAGAAGATTAGTTTGATCTATACAATCAAGAAGAGTGCTTTGATGTAATAAATCACTTAATAATATAAAAAATGTGGGATTCTATTACATGTGCCATTATGGAAAAAGCTATGCAGATCACTATTAATCAATCTTAAAAAAAGATCTAAACAAATCATCTTAGAGGCACTCTACTCTCCCATCAACTAATGAGGAAAAAACATAGTACTTCATTTGTCGTTGTCCCATTAAAGCCTCGGTTTTAGACTCTTTGGTTTAAACTCGGCGGCACACTGAGGGTTTTTTCCTTTTTGAGCAACAACTCTTTCAACTTCAAATCAACCCTCTCTCAACCTCTGGGGAGTTCATTTAGGAGGAGTGAATTGTGCAGGGGAGAATGAGGGTAACCACTGAGTAACCATCTCCAGGGAAATGTGCCGTCTCTTTCTCGTATCTAAGCCTCATGTACTTCTATGTAAAACCTGGCACAGTAATGAGTTAGAGAAATATTTGTTTCCCCCCCTCCCATCTGTGTCCCTTTTGCCGTTTGTGGCTCATCCAAATGTATGCTGGATTATCATGATTGATGATGGCTGTTGCTGCAAAGAGTTACAGTATATAGATGTATGAAATTATGAAGGTGTTTTTCTTTGGAGATTTATTGTAGTTACAGTTAAAGCCAGCAGGAAATACTGATATTGTCCATGTTGTCTACAGTGCAGATGAGAGGTTTGATGCAACTTTCCACACCAATGTTTTGGTCAACTCCTCTGGCTCCTGTTCCTACTTACCTCCAGGTAAGGTTCATAAGCTTTCTCTGTCTGGTTAGCCCTCACACTGGAGCATCAGATCTGTAGATAAACAGTTACTGGATTGAACTGTGTTATATCTTCAGGCAGGGTGTGTTAAAGGATAGGTTCAGTGGTTTTGGACATATGTAATCTGTTTCTTAGTATTTGGACCCACAGAGAATTTTGGCTCCAGAGTCAGCTGTTGGTAGAAACGGCGAGCTGTGTTGCTAGGCCTCTTGCTGCTAACAATGACCCCAAATGGGGTAAATACCTCCAAAAAAGCCAGTCTGTGAAAATAATATGGTGACCAGCTGATGTAGCCTATTTGTATTTATAGCCCGGACAGCAGCAGCACCGCACCATTTCCCCTCAGTGGATAGTCTTCTACCAAACTCTACCCGGCTCCATGTGTAATTGCATACAATCTGACCTGACTGTTTGCAAAACTAGATCACGCCGCCACTAACGCACTTTCACCCCACAGCAGTCTGTGCTGCAGCAGAGGAAAATAATTTAGTTCTGTGATTTCCTGATTTGTGAAAGTGTGCGTAATGTTAGCAGCAAGAGACCTAGCAACGGACAGCTGACTCAGCAGTCAATATTCTTTGCAGGTCCAAGAACTACAGGTATATAAGATACAAATAGGCCTACAGGTCCAAAATCACTGAACTTATCCTTTAAAGCAGAAGAAAAAACAGAAGGGTGCTCCACAACAAAACAACAGTGACCTGTAAAGGTTATAAGTTGGAGAACTGCAGGAATTATTTCACATTGTTCATGATGTTCAACATCCACGAGGCCTTCCTCTGCACCATGTAACATCTCTTTAGCCTGGAAACGGGTGAGTAACAAGGTGGATGGAGCGCTGCTGTGTCTGCTTGGATTCAGAGTCTACTTTTGTTGAAATTAATATCCGATCTAACTGAGATGTCAAAGGGCCTAAAGCAGCAATTAGAATAGTTTTGAGAAGATCTAAGTACTTTGTGCTTTTCTCTCTTATCATGCTAGTGGGTTTTAGACATTGATGCCCCCTCAGCAAGGCACAAAACAACTCTAAATCATCATATACCTCTAATACCCCCCGCTCTAAGTTGTTTAAAGGGTATCAAGTATGACCACACAGTAATCCAATTTCCACAATTACAATAAATCAATTAAGCCAGCGAGCACGTTTGCCAAGTCGTTTCATAGTAATTGGAAATGTTAGATGTTGGATCATTGCCCTCTTTTTCAGTTAGTGAGAAGAAGCAACAATACCATATTTGCACATAAGAAATATGGGGAAAGTATAAATGATTCTACCTTTTTCAATAACATCTGGTTTCCACAGCTGAACAGCAATTAACAGCAATGTAAAGATTGTTCAAAAGATTGCCAAAAATAAACCATGAATTGGTTCTTTTTGAATACACGTCCCTCCCTTTAGTAAATGTAAGTGGTCTAAAGAAGTACTTAATGTTTCTAACCAAACAACATTTCCAAACCCTGATATTTTGTCTAGAGATTCTACAGGAGTTAAGGCCAGGCTTGTCAGAGTTACAGAAAGTTAAATATTTGGAAATGATATGGACTATAATGTGATAGCTATTGTATAAAAGTTTGTGTGACCAAATTAGAGTTGCATAATACGTCAGTACCACCAGCATATTATGATTCAAAACTTGCATTATAATATTAAAAGAATTGATAGTATATAAGTATTTTATTATAACTATCAGAATTCACTGTCCATATAGGCCATGCAGCAGTTTGGGTTGGTAGCATTAAATAACCATCCTCCCATTATCCACACACAGACTTGAGCTGGTTAGCTTGCCCATGTCTGCCATTAGCCTGTTTGTACCCTCAGTAGGACTCTGCGTGTATTATTTAACAGTTGTCACTATTCCCTGGTGTGGTATTGCAATAATTTGTGATATTGTGCCTCTGGGTCTAGTATAGCATCAAAAGGTGGAATAGTGCAGTCATCACAGCTGTAGATCAAATATTAACTCTAGACCACTGAGTTATTCTCTTTCATTACTAATGTACATTTGATTTGAGGGAGGGGGCTGACTACAATGAGATATCCTTTTTCTAACAGGACTTAATGATGTGCAAAAAAAAAAGCTAGAATCAATAGCTGACAGCCTGGTCTTTTGATTCACAGTCATCTTTTGATATTGAATATACATTTCATGAATTTCCCCCCAAAAAAACAAAAAAACGATGAATGCCAGATCTGCTTTGATTTTAGAGCTTGCAAGCGATGCATTAATAACAACCATGCATCTTCAAACAGATAGGATCTTCACAGATGCAAATATGAAAACTGGAGACTTTTACCTTTACAGCACTTTTATGCAAACGAGCTCCTACCTAAGAAACGGGGTATCCTCTTGTGACTGAGATCTTCCCAAAGGCTTGAAATTAACAAGGGGACAGCAGCTGCTGGTGGAGTGCCAGCTTTATGGAGCTTAGTCCCTAAGGCTGTTAGAGAATCCTAAGGCTTTTTCAACTTCACTGTCCTTGTCTTGTATTATACTGTGCGTGCGTGCGTGCGTGCGTGCGTGCGTGCGTGCGTGCGTGCGTGTGTGTGTGTGTTGTGTCTTCTCTTGCTTGTATTTTCATTCACTTCTCTTCATGAGTCCAGGAAAATCATTCGTCCTGATTGTTTTATTATGGCAAAATGTCACTCTGTTAACACTTTTATTCAAGATATTCACTGTTGATTTGTTCATTTTGAGTTGCAGGAATAGTAGTATAAGGTCAGAAGCTTCAAATGCTTGGATCCAGTCCTTTCTCAGCTCCCTCCCTGCGCTGTCACTGCCAAGAGCCTCTAGCAATGGAGCACTTTCCTGATCAAACCTCTACTGACCCACTACTGCCAGGATGTGCAGTCGTAAAAGATCTATGGCGCCTTCTGTAAAACCATCAGCCCATCTGTATACACGCACGCACGCACACAGACACACACACACACATACACACACGCACACAGATGCACATTTAACCAGAAGGCCTTCCTGTCACAGCCGGTGATTACTGTGCTCCCTGGCAAGCTCCCCTTCCCTCTTTTTTTCCCCCTTACTATGCAAAAGCGCTGGCCTGCTTTGCCTCAGCATCTTAATCAATACAGGCGTAAATAGCTCCATCACTGGATTTCCTCTGGATTGATTGCGTCTATCACAAGCAAATTGCCTCTTAACTTTATTCCAAATGAACCCTCATTGAATCCAGTTCGCGCAAAACAAAGTCGGTCACTGCTTGAACTGCGCACAACAATGCGGCATTAAATGAGTGAAATGGTGTGCAGAAACGACCTAGATTTGAATTCAAGATCATTTGGATTTCCTGAAATTTGTCTTTGCTGCGAGGCTCCATTGTGGTAAATAGGAGTCTGTCTATTTTTCTGCTCCCTCCCCACATTCATTCCCTTTTGAGGTTTATCATCTTTGTGGCTCAGCGAGAGAGAAGAGACCTTTTTTTTTTTTACTGCTGACCTCTCATATGTTTCTTAAATATGTCTGGAGATTATTTTGGTGCCTGTCTCTCCTGAGGGATTACTGGCCACTCTCATCTCATCGGAAAATTTGATTTTTTTTTTTTACTCTCGTTAGGATGGATGGCACTTTGACTTCATATCTTCTCTCGCTGTCTCTCCAGCTGTTGTGCACTGTAATTTATTTTTCAATCTCCCTCGATGCCTCTGCTTCCTAGACTAGTTGAATGCACTCTCTATCGCAGCTATTTTATTTATTTTTTTTAAATATATGTATTGGTTTTTACAGGGTTCAACATTTGGATAAACAGTAAAAGCAATAGCACCATAAAATTACCCCGTTTTCAAACACAGAACCAAACATCTTCCCCACACACAGAGGACATAACA
>OMOV01089579.1:0-12051 GCA_900312565.1 Beryx splendens
AGCTTGTATATCAGGTGCAGAACATGCAAACACCCGCCCACACACTCACACGCACACACACACACACCCACACACACACACACACACACACACACACACACACACACGATTGAGTTACTATACTTGGAGTATGGCTTGTTTTGTTGACTGCATCCAAACTAACTCCTAACAAACTCATGATAATACATCATGTGAAGTTCACATTCCTCCACCATGAAAGGATTATGTGACAATAACACAAATTGGACACACTGTTTTCATGTTTGTTAGTTGTTTGTCATGTTAGCTAATAGTTAAGTTTAGGCAAGTAAAACTATTTTGGTCAATAGGGCAAAGTATTGATTAGGGTTAAAAAGTAACTAAATCCCAAATCTGTAAAGCCTGACATCTAATGGTTAAAAGCATGCTACTGAAATTCACCTGGCACCAAAGATCAGCCAATAGAGGAGGGCAATTTCAGTAGCATGCTTTTCACCATTAGATGTCAGGCATTACACAGATTTGGGTTTGGGGTTCAGTTACTCTTTAACTGGGTTATATGGGCTTAACTGGGCTTAGATGTCGCTGTAAATGACTCTCTGTAGAAGACGTATTCACAAGTTGAGAAGTGAACCCAGATCATCTGAGTTAAAGGCAAATGTTTAAGATATCATGCTCAATTCTCAATTTTCTGAGACCAGGATGCTCTAACCCTAACCCTAACTCCACCAATTCAGCTGGGGCACTAAAACGTAACCTGAACCCTGATCTTAATAAACCTAAACTCAAGCCCTATCCCTTAATTAACTGTAATATTAATCCTTATCCTAGTCTAAACCTAAATCCTAATTCTAACCCTATCTAGCTATAACTGGCCTACTAAAGTAAAGACTAGCTAAAATGAGGTCTTCACAAAATTATATCTTCTGAAGGTCTAAAACTTGGTTTTCACAAGGAAAGCAAAACAAGTACACACACACATATACACACACACCTAATATTTTCAATGACGTGAAATCGTATTTTTGCAGGGACCCATTAACATATTGTCTTCTAAGGATCTGCAGGCTACTAAGTGGCACAATCTATTTTCTCTTTTCCCCACAAATTTGTCTTCGTAGACTGGAAAAACTACTGAAACGGCATTCAGACCATGTGATGCTAAAAGCTCCACTGAAACCAGTACTGAGAGAACTCCTTCAGGCCGGGTCACAGCTCTCTGCCGGGCGGGAAACCCTGATTGTTCAGTGGAAGAGGAAACACAGACAAATTCAGTGAGGGGCCTTTGGTAATGAGAGTAGCGGATGATTCATCTGTTGTTGTGTTGCCAAAAACCTGATTATTTCACCGCATCCCCACAGATGTGTCACCGCATCCTGAAAATGATTTGACATGGATTGAATTAGCTTTGAGTGATTAGATACGGTTAGATAACCTCAGTTGGAACATCAAATAAATCTTGTTAATGAGAAATACTAACAGAATTCTGTGCCAGTCACGTGGCAGGATGGTGGGTGTCGGTGTTAATTATTACCAGTAAAGGTGAAATCCACAGAATTTAAATTGGGTCTGCATCATCCAGAAGAATTAAAAATAATGTTATCACCTCAAATGTCACAGAGTTGCTAACTCGATAGTTGAACTCAATATTCCTGCTGCCCCAGCTGATACCAAATCACATCTCTTCTGCCTCTGTGAACTAATATTTAATTTAGGAAATGTTCTCATGAAACTGGGGCTTTTGAGGGAAAACTGGAAAGGAATGATAATGAGGCAGGGAGGATTTTGGTCTCAAAGCTAACTATTAACCATATCAGCCTGTGTCAGCAGTTTCAGCCCCTTATCTTTCGCTAGTTTTTCTGGAGCAAAACTAAAGTAATTAACACAATCTGGAGGTTACCCACAGAGGAGGAGCAGGAGGAACAGGAGGAGGAGGCACAAAGAAAAAAGGAGACAAAACTTTCAGAGTTTACCGTTGCTGTGCCTCATTAGATAAACCTTTTCAATGGAGCAGAAGCATTAACAATACCAGTTTGATTGGGGCCCACGCATAGTCATCCACCCTAAAGCGAATGACATGGTTATCATGATGATGAGACTCTATGTTTTGATGTAACAATATCTCTATTTTGTTTGAACAAAATTTCAACAAAAAGGTTTAAGCCAACCTATAAAAAGATAATAGTAAAAGAGAGACAAACATAGGATGGATTAAATGCTTGCTCCAAAAACAGACCCATGCAACGCTCAAAAACATGGACCTTGCTCCCTCTCTTAAATGCTCTTCAAGGCCATTTTGATCCATTAGACTCCCAGCCTGCATGCTTGTCTTGATTTCTTCAGGTTCATTTGTGGGACAGTTCACAGAGGCCTCGATTCCACAGCAGGGCCTAACAAGGCCAAACGGGGCTAAACAGGGCTTACTCCATACCACGCTCCTGAATGTCTCCCTAAATAAACTGTATTTAAAGCTGCACTGGGTATGTTGTAAAAATACGCCTGCTTTATCAGGCTGAACCACAAATAGAGGCTGCAGTAAAGAAGAGGGTAACACTGTATTCAGGATTATTCAGTGTCCATTGCCTATTTGATGGATCTCTACCGACTATGTAACCCTAACCCTCACCTTAGCCTAACCCTAACCCCAACCATAAGATTAACCCTAACCCAGATATGCTGTAGAATATCTATAGGCTATCACACTATTATGAGTATCACCTGAAACTCAGTGGGCGTTTTAGTTCCACATTTTAGTCACTTGATATCAAGTTGACTATCAAAATTGGTCTATCTGAATAAAGTGTGGCCAAGTAGAGCATCCCATCCCACTAACTGAGACCCACTGATTTGCCCAAATTCATTTCAGGTGTTGGCTGAGGTCACTGGTGGGAAATCTCAGTGCAGTGGAAGTGTCAAATCAAAATTCAAGTGTCAAATTGAAGACTTTCTCTAACCCTAAGAAGAAGAAATTTAGGTTAGAGGAATGGAAAATTTACTGATGTGACTTTACTTGATTTCTGGGTTTAAAAAAAAAGTCACCTCTTCCTGTCACTTGCTAAAGTCCAAAGTTGCCTGGTGCTGCTTTAAGCTATTTTTAAGCTATTTTTTTCATCTTGTTGTCAAAAGAGACGATTCCTCAAAAGGTCAGGTTATGGTTATCGGATCCTAACGTATAAAAGTCCCGCCGCCTCACCAAGCAACTGTCTGGAAAAACGGCATCATCACCGTCCCTACAGGGTCCCGTCGACTTGGGTGCACAGGTGGTAGGAAAGGCCCTTTGCAGGTCAAGGGCGTTTCGAGACCTCCAGAACCCCTTTACTTCCCTTGACAAGTTATTATATCAGCGATGTATATTCTCTGCAGAGGGAATGGCCTACCTTTGCAATCTTCTGGAGCCTCATCACGCTAATGAGGCCATGCCATCACTCTCCTGCAGAGTTTGTGTACTGCCTTGTCTTATTTCTGCTACCAGCACATATCTGTATGCTGTTGGTGATACAGTTGGTGATGTCATTTGCAAGGTGGTTCTCGCTCTCAGAGAACTACTTGATGTGTCTGTAGGGTTTCCAGGCCCACACTGGCTATTAAAGACAGCTTCTATCAAATCGCAGGTATGTTATGTTAGTGGACTATATTTATCAAAACATCAATGAAGTTGAATATTGCTTTTTAAATGCGCTGAAATTCTTTCATGGGATTCCTGAGAGTGATCGGTGTGATAGATTGTACCCATATTCCCATCACCGCAGTCCTGGGGGAACATGAGGCAGACTGAATAAAAAAATCTTCTCACAGCCTCACTGTGCAGGTATTGATAGGATGTTCATATTTTCAGTGAGTTATGCTGTGGTGGAGCGTAGCATACACAGTAGCCATACTTTAGATGCTGAAGTAGAGATTTAACGCATGGAGAGATGTCGAAACTTTGGTTCCACATGAATAGTCTGTGTCGGAGCGTGAGTGTGCAGCAATATCCTTTAATGCTGTTTCAGTTCCCAGCTGTCAGCGCCTCATCAACATAGGTGTGTGTTTTCACACTCTTGACACTTTTTTTTAAAAACAAGATATTTATTGATTTTCACCAATAGTAAGACAAGTAGAGAAACATCAAGACAATGAAGAAAAGAGGCCTCCGAGGCCTGTGGGAGTCCGCAGAGAGAGAGTGCGTGTGAGATAGTGTCGGCATGTGCGGTGCGCCATAATATAGCCAAGATAGGAAGGAGAGAGCCACTCATGCAGCCCTTCACCCTCTCTGATGTTATGGACCCAATCACCCTTGACCGCCCCTCTGGCAGGGCCATGAGAGGCCATCACAGCACAATCTGGCAGAACATCAAGAACACAAGAGGCAGTTTACTCAACACTTCATTGATTCTCTTGTTGCTATAGGAAAGGAAAAAGAGTGTGCATTGATACAGTTCTTCTAATCTAATAGCCCTACCTTCTTTTGGTATTCTAGGTTCTCCATTTCCGATTATATTGTTTTGATTTGCAGCACTTTGAGCTGACAGTCCAGCTCAAAAAGCCCATGAAGAGTGTTTCAACATGCTAAAATAAAGTGACATTGTGGCATGCTTTATTAGCGAGACTTAATGTTAGATGGGCTTCAGGTAACACAAGGATGGCATTTTCTAATTTGTAGCATGGTGTGTTCTGGATGATGCTCACTTAAAAATGAAAATGTCAATGTGACTTTCCGGTTAATAATGTGCCGTATTGGCTTGTCTCTTCAACCTGGAGGATTTACATATTCCCATGAAACGGTTCATATCAGAGCAAGGGAAGCAATTACAATTTTTTTTTCACAGAGAATCACTTGAAGCAGTCACGTCTAGACCACCACTGTTCAATTATCATGGAGGCATTGGCAGATGAATAATTAGGTGCACCTTCATTCCCTGCATGTCCAAACTCATCACCTCAACTGTGACAACTACAAAATGACATATTTACCCCTAAAGGTGTCTCTGAGCACACAGATAAGATTTCCTCTTCATCAAGTGCCTCCACCTGAGAAAAGATGTAAGTGGAATTTACATGAAATATATTCATTGCTTGATCAGTGAATGCTGTGGCTTTCTAGTGCACACCACAGCTTGCTTTAAAGGTTATTTCTGCCTCTGTAAGTATAGTGTGGGGTTGGTGGCTCCAGCAGCACCACAGTTCCCCCCTCATCTGTAAATGAAAGATGAGCACTGCTATTTTGTACTTGCCTCCCAGTTAAGCACAAAGCCATTTATACACACCCTGTATGAAAGGTGACTTAATGTTATCTGCAAGCAATATCAGATCTTATTTTACAAAATGTAGGCCTATATTATTTGACACACTGCATGTTATCAAAATGCAAAGAACGAGAGTATTGCAGCTCTTACCACTCTGCATGATGTTTTTATATTTAGTTTTGACTTGCTGCCAAGTCTGCTTTACACTGCTGGGGCTGCAACTACAAACTTGACTACAAACCATTTGTTAGAGGAAATGCACTTAAAAGGTTAATCAAAGTACAACAAAATACAATATCAACAGACCGTAAGCCCACTGTGCCTTAATGACGGGGCAGTGATAAGCCTATTTACTTACGCATTTACACCATCTGCAGTTTTCCTCCGGCAATCCTCTTTAGTCTTGGCAGCAGCAACTGTGTTACTTTTTGCTGTTACAATCATTTTATATTGTTTGTATTTTTCCATAGTTCTTCCTGAGTAAAATACACTGCTGTGTTTCCTCACTGTAAAAACTGACAGACCTATTTTAGCTTGTATCCAGACTCATCAAGCTTATTTAAGGATTTTTTTTTCTATCAAGTGAAAACACTTAAACAAGCACTTACTGCTCTGGCAAATAATTTTACTGGTTACAACAAATTTGACTTTTTCCAGGATAATGTAACTTATTTCAGGACATTTACTTGGTAAGTAAAGTGAAATTGTCTTGGAGATAGTTTCTTTCTTGGAGATTTTCTTCATTGTTTTATGTTGATTTCTTGAAAGAAGTCACATTGGCATGTATCGAGTGAAATTTATCGAAACCAGCAGGATTATCTGGCAGTGCAGTGAGGATTTGACTAAAAATATCATGAAATAATCCTGATAGGTCAGGAAACAAGATAAAATCACTTGCTTTTATTGCCTATTTGTTACCAACACTGCCCCTTTTAAGTGAACATGCTCATAGACTGGAGAAACCTGGGTTGACAGAGCCAGTTGATAACCACGTTCCTGAGACTCGTTATCTGGGATCGCTGTTGTAAGCTTTTGTGAAGCCAGTTAACGCACAGATAGCCGACTGTGCTGAAATGGCTTCGTGGCACAGGCTCCTGGTATCTAAGCCTCATGTGGCCCGGCAGTGGAAAAGAGGCCGCTGATAGTGCCTCTCCTCAGGAACCCAGTGGGCCTCGAGTAGGATGGAGTGAGATGGTCTGCTGGATGGATAAACAATCTTTATCACCACTTAAGGTACATGCAATTCCACTACAAGCTCTGGTGGTCCTTGAATTTTATTTGATTTTTATTTACCTGGGAGCTGATTCCATGCTACGAGAGCACAGAGGCGTTATCAAAAATATGTCATCGAGCTACCAGTAGGGGATTTTTGCCCCTTTTTTTAGTTGCTCTATGCGATTGGTGGGCCGGTGGGATTTTTCACAGGGAAAAGCCATTTCAAAACCATGTCTGTCAGCGTTTTCGGGGAGCTGCAGATAAGAGTGTTACACAGGTGGGGAGAGAAGAATGGGGAGGGAGGAGGGAAGAGAGGGGGAGTGAGCAAAAGAGCAACAGACAGAAACATAAACTGGGCATAAATGGGGGAGACTAATAGATCTACCTACATGGCCTGCATACCCAGAATGCCTTGCGGTACGAAGAAGGCCAAGCACCCGCCAGGAACACAGGTCTGACAAAAATACATGATTTGAAAACGTAGAATTACGTCCCAAAGGTGGGTTGTTACATCACCGTAACAACCCGTAATTCTATTCTGGGAGGTAATTCTATTCTGGTTAGGCAAGTAAAAGAACTTGGTTAAGGTTAGGGTTAGGGTTTGGTCAGGGTTAAATAAGAAAAACGTTTTAAATGTAGCTTGCGTGGAAATCAAACCCTGATCCTCAGCATCAAAGGCAAACACCTAACCCATCCGTCACCAGGACCACAATTTTTAATGAACGTTTTTCATATTTAACCCTGACCAAACCCTAACCCTAACCTTAAACCATGTTGTTTTACTTGCCTAACCATAACCGTAACAACCAACATCCTTAAAACAAAAAGAAAAATGCAATGAAATATGTTTAAAGAGTTTCATAGCGTTTCTCTGTTCCCCCGTCGTCAGATTTGCTGATCCCAACGCATCCCGACGGGTGGCTTGGCCTTCTTCGGACCACAAGGCATTCTGGGTATGCAGGCCATGTTGATAGATCTAGTCTTTCCCGGGTGTAAATGTGGAGAGAGCAAGACGATCACAGAGAATGATGGACTAATTGAGTGAAAGAAAGCAAATACTGTAGATAGACTGATAGATAGACTGATAGAGACAGACACAATCAATCAATCACAGAGACAGATGCAGAAGGAGAGTGAGCAAATATAAACAGATAGAAAATAGCCAAGTCTATAGTTTCGCTGCTGTCTCCTATAATGACACCAGTGGGAGGTGATTACTGGGTAGGAAATACAGCCCAGGTCTCCCGTGCCGGTTACCGCAGAGCCTCGTCCATCTCAGAAGGTTCACAACGTGGCCATTTTCTTATGTTGCCTTAAAGTGGTCACTATGGATTTAACACTCATATGTTCCTTCTCTTTCTGATGTTTCGTATTACACTAGTCCATAGTTACCCAGGGATGCGCGCGCCATATAACTCTGCGCAGACTTGCCAAAAATGCTAATAATTCAATTTGGGAAAATGGAAAAATCAGCTGTGTCAGTCCCTGCCTATGCCAATGCTCAGTGCCCATGTGCAGTTTCAGATTGATTGGCCAACCCACCGAGGAGCAAAATGGATGCAGACAGAAGGACAGAGAGTTTTCCTCATTTTATAGTAGGATGCAACATATTGGTGTTGTCGTGAGAAAACCGCGTAACTCGGGTTTTGTTTATTTTCATGTTTTAATTTCAACTGAGATATTACATGCTCCTCTATAGGTTAAGAAAATTTATTCTACAGCCCTTGAGCTTGTGAAACCCATGGGATAAACGCTAAAAATGTATGGAGGTCAAGCTAAAAACATGACTGGTTTTCATAGCTTCTGAAAAACTGACATTTAGGAGATGCAAGGTTTTCACTCTGTGTTGTCTATGGTTTATATATATATGTTTTATGCTGTCTGTATACTATAGTGCAGAGGAATTCCCAATTTAAACCTATTGTAAATTCTCTCCCGGTTCTTAGGCTGCACATTGCCAGCTCTGAGGACATCTGGGTGGGAAAAGTGAATGAGAAAACACTCTCCTCCCTCAACGACTTCTTTTGAGGTGCCCTTGGATTACAGCACTTAACCCCCAACTGCTCCACTGGAGCTGGACAGTAGTGAACAGTAGAAGGTTTTACTGGGCAGGTCCCAGGTGTAAAATGTGTCAGTGTGAAGCAAAGGGCATGTGTGCACAGTCAATTAACTTTGGATAGATAAAGGTTTAAAACACATATATATCTATATATATATATATATATATATATAGATATATATGCCTACGCATATATTTATCTTGTATCTTGGTTCTCTCACTGTTCAACAACTTCCCTTATTCGAGATCATCATATCAAAGACTGGAATAAGTGAGGAGAACATGCGGTAAGGTACAGTGAAATGCAATCTTTCGCTCTGACGCAGCAGGGTGAAGTCAGCTGAAACGCAGGCCAAGGTTTTGCCGAGATACTCCCACCGGACCGTGTTTGATATTTCGGCAGCAGAACGGGAAGTGTGATATCGATGTGACTCGGGGAGGAGTAGGCGAGTGAAATGAGGTGGAGAAGAAGTGCGTAGCTGGTGATATATACCCAAACGCAGAGTGCAAATGGGATAATTGGATGTGACCAACGTTCCTCCCCGTGGGGGGAAAAGCGGTTTGGGCCGCCCGTTAAAAGTATGCACCGTTGTCAGATAAGTGGATTAGCGGGAATATGAGAATCTCTCTTATTATCTCCTGAACCTTCGGGATGAACTTATATCACAAAGTGCCACAGTACACACCAACACACACACACACGCGGTACACAAACAGGACCTGATTGCACATAACATGATGATGATAATGATATCTGAGTGGTGTTTGGCAGAAAGGTTGGATTCAAATAACTGCTGGGTGTCATATAACAAGAAATGGCAGTCGTTGATTAAATGTGTAGGATGGTTTTTTGTTTTTTTTTCAAAACCACCCACAGGAGAAATCTACATCGACATTCTCTCCATAAGAGAGCAAGAGGATTAGGGCAGGAAGAAAAAAATTAATTGTTCCGTGTGGGATTTCCCCCCTCCATGACTTTTGAGATGTTGACAACCATTTCTATTTTGGTTTTCAGAGGTGTTGTGAATGTGCACACAATCGTCAGCGAGCCCTCCAGAGAAGAAGACAGACAGTGCAGACGGGGGAGACTGAGTGGAGGAATGGAAAAAAGAATGAAATGAAAGAAAAAGAGACAGGGAGAGAGACAGAGCTTAAGTTTATTTGGATCCTTGAGCAGGAATAGCTGAGGTGACAGCTATTCTTTCTAGGGTCCACATAAAAATAAAGTACAATCACACCTGAGTCCTGTGATAATAAAACGCAACGCACGCACATGCACACACACACACGAGAAATAAATAAATAGAAGTTCATAGTGTGAGAGAAGGATGAAGAGGAGAAGAGAGAGATAAGAGGGAGGTCATGGAAAAGGAAAGACTTCTCAGTTTCTCCTCAGTGTCATCGCCTTTCTTCCCCTCTCTTGTGTGTGTGTCTCTCTCTCCTTTCTCATCCCGTCTGACCAGCCCAATATCTCCTGGCTGGACGTCTGGCTGGCAGCACAGTGCTACATTCCTTCCTTCCATCGTTCTCTACTGCAGTGGCTCTCAGGATCCAGAGTGCTGCATGTTAAACTATACTCCACCAGGTAGTTAATTGCAGTTAATTGCATTCACCTGGTGTCCCAGGTGCAACTCTTTGTGTCATCTATAAGCAGAACTGCCATGAAAAAATATATATGCGATTTGCACGCTGCCAAACAAAGGAACGTTTCAAGAAATATGTTGACTGATTAGCTATCATCTGTTCGATCAGAAACTACATTCCTTCTGGTTTGTCATGGAACTTGCAAACCCGGGCATTATGCTGAGAAAAATAAAAACAGAAAAATCAGCAAACATTTGGTTTGTGATCACCGATCATCATATTTATGATTGAGTCATGTTCTATAACTTATTCATCAAGATCATTTTCAGATTAAAATCCAAAACATCAAGACGTTCTTTTCTTTCAGTTCTCTTTACAGTAATCCTTACTGTAATCCTGATCTTGGAATACACCTACATCATTGTGTAGGCATTCAGTAATATGGATGTGTTGGTGGGTTGACTCATTTTCAAAATAGTATATACGTCTGTGGGTAGAGCATAGCACTAACACTTCCAGAGTTAGGAGTTTGATTCCCACTGGGGCCACCCATTCTCAAAGCGTGTGCACATATGGCACTGTACCGTACTGTACTGTATTATACTGTGCTTTGGATTAAAGCCTCCACCAAGTGGCACATCTTGTGCTTATAGGGCATAGAGAAGATGTTCACCTTTTTGACATGCAGGATAAAGTGGTGTTAGAGGGGCAGTAAACCAACTTTCTCAACGCTATTCGTGTTCAGTTTTATACCCCCTCCTCAGCAGTATGTGTTAAGGTTTTGCAAACAGAACGGGGAAGTAACCTGCTTCAAGCATGCATGTTCAAGTTTTTTGTTTCAGGCTTTGGTCTTATGAATGCTGTTGTTCAGAGCCTTCCAAACTGTTTGATTAATGTGATTTGGACCAATGCTTTTTGCAAAAACATTAAACAAACTACACATTACTCCCTGCATTTGGAATACTGTCTTATCCCTAGGTCTTGCAAACAGTAATTAATTCAGATCGGACCAGCTGCTGGAATACATTGTCAGAGTCGTCTTGAGGATATCATCATATGTGAGATTTTTATGTTTATTTCACTTAATAAATCTAAGAGTTATAAGTAGCAAAAGATCAGAAGTGGTTTGTGTTGTTCTTAAGAAATAATTAGCATGCGTTTTTGGCCCAAGTTCCTACCCAATAGCTTCTCATTAATGCTGTGTTCACGTCAAATGGGAATAACTGTCAGAACGACTTGACAGTTCAAAGCAGCGACTCAGCAATGTTCAACGCATTTGAAGTCAGTAACACACCATGATTGATGGTTTTCTGTAGACTGATCACTTTGATCTGCGTTTTCACACTTAACACATATGCACTTAGTGATTGATGTGCTGGAGCTGAAGTTTTTCAGCCAACCAACCACTGACATGACAATCACAAATGGTCCTGCTGTGTCATCATGAGTCACGATCTAGTGATGGGTCGATTCACGAGGAAATGAATCAAAATCTCGAATTGGTTCAGTGTGCGTCATTGGACCGCACTCCATTCAGTTACAAATGAGCCGAACTAGGCGATGTTTTGTATTAAGCTTTTGACATATTTCTTATTACCTCCGAGTTTGTTGTTTTCCTGGAAGATGAGGGGATTCGAAGGTACGCCGGCTTATTGTTTCTGCAGATAAAAGACCTGCCTGTTTTACCATATCGACTGCTTTGTGCTCTTAACCATTCACATCAGAAACCCATTGTCTTTGATGAACCAGCGCAGGGAGAAGCTGGCAGTGTTACGTGTTCGCAGAGATACATGGGGACACAGGAGCACACACACCCCTCCAGTTCCTCTATAGGTTGCTTTCATGGCCCAGATATGGCGAGGTTATTCCCTATGTACTCATGCCTGCATCCTTCGCTCCTCTCATCCATCCTCCGCCTTTCCTTCCCTCTGTCTCTTCTCCATTCTATTCCTTCTCATCTGTCTCGCCTTTGTTCTCACTCCATATGAG
>OMOV01089590.1:4606-17285 GCA_900312565.1 Beryx splendens
CACGCACCGCTCTCTGTCTGTCTCTCTCTCTCTCCCTCTCTCTCTGTCTCTCTCTCTCTCTCTCTCTCTCTCTCTCTCTCTACACACACACACACACACATAAAACACACAGGCGCTTTTCACTTTGCTTTCTGCTCGTCAAATGTGGGGGGGAAACAGTAAGGAATTTGATTTCACATAGAATTACGGCTACCAAGACCGCTTTCTCTGGTTCTGAACTGCATATATATGACATTAAACAGAAGTATATATGTGGGGTAGGCAGGTCAGCCAGGCATTAGCAGGGGAACAGCGGCATTAGTAAAGTAGCTGCACCGTGTGGCAGGTGATTTAAAGGTTGTCGCAGCAGCAGCAGAAGTGTACAGAGACAGGATTCCCGTCAAAGCTAATATTTGTGATGAATCACTGTCATGCGAGGGGTAAATGTAACACTAATAGACACGGGGAGATCTACTGTTAGCTGGTTTTGCTAATGAGCATATTCTTTCAGAGAGGTGGTGTCACTATGGCTTGCTGCTTTCGTACAGTAAGGAGAGAAATGAGGGGCGCTGATATTGGATTGGGTGTAATGAGAGTGTCATAGCCGCGCTGCTGCGAGGAGTCAGATACCAAGATCATAAGGCCCATGATGCTGTTTCGAGGCTTTGTTAGGAGACTGTGATCTTTACTCGTATTTATTATAGGCCATATTGTGCAGAATCGTTCAGCAAAAAGACCTGCGATACTGGTCACGTGAGACAGTTAGTGTAAGTCTCCTGCTTTTTCAGCCTGCCTGAGACCTTGTCAGCCTCTTTTGGGTGGCATTAGGATGCGTCTGTCTATGGCGAGGAGGGGGATTTTCTTTTCCCTGATTGGCAAGTGTTTGGTTTCCGGTTTAGAATACCCAGCTCTAATCCAAGTGCTGTTACAGCGACACCCAGTATGGGGCTGGCTCCTTTGCAGGGGGAGGTCACAGGGAAGTCAGAGTGACAGAGTGACTGAGACTCCGGCAGACCGAATATCTCCCTCAGCCAGGTGGGATGACTGTCGGGCTGACTCGTACATGTTTGGTTTCCTCCGTGAGCTCAAATCTGCTCTGTTACACTCGGACAAAATGGACAAGACAACTAGAACTGCACGTTAAAATAATGATACTGACATACAGTTGTGAGCACATGTGATGATACACTACAGCAAGAAACAACTCTAAAGTCATTCCTCATGTGAGACTTCCACCCTTTTGCTTTTCCAGCAGCTTTAGCTGAACCATAGACTCAGACAGCGTCATATTTCATTTTCGAGTGCTGATGCCAATGTAGATTTACAAATGTGCCTATATAAACCAGCAACCACAAAAGAGGAGAAGTCACTGATCTCACAATTACTTAGTCCTTTTGGCCGTCCACCCATTCTTTGAACTCTATCTTGTGAACTGAGAGCGCCTTCCTCCACTGAAACTAAACGTGGCAAGACCACATGATGTTCATCCATTGAGTATTCACAATTACAATGCGGTCTGTTGCATTTACCCGAGCCAAAAAAATATCCTAAAGCCTATCAAAGTCTGAAGGCCTAATTTGTCTTGTTGGGGGTCTCGCTCAGTCCCCTGCATCCAAGTAACACACCGTGCTCTTTCGCCTACCCCCTCACCCCCCACCCCCCTCAACACATTCAGCCCGAGCCCTCAATTGCTTGTTTAACTTGACACATAATTACTGTGGAAATATTTGTGTATTTTGTACGAGTGCCACAGCCTGCATTGCAACCGACTGCCAAGTCCTCGCAGCTCCCACTGCAGCTATCGCAGCCAGAATCCCTGATTAAAACAAGATGCTTTCATTTGGGCCAGCTTTGGAAGAAATCACTCCCAGAGATGGGCCTCTCCCTGCCAAGCCCTACTGCAGCAGGGTCTGCCGTGTGTGGCAAAGCCGACACATGCTTACTGTACCAAAAGAGCTGTGTTTTAACCCAAACGCGCTACTGAACTAAACCTGTTCCAGCAAAGCCGCTCAGTCACTCAGAATCGGGAGGTTTTCAGATATAAACATCGGGGTTGAGTCAGCGGCGTTCAGGTTAACAGGTGATTTTTCTCTGAAAGGATTGCTTGATATTTAGAGACAGTTGTAATTAATGAAAAAGTGCTGGGTGAATATGAGAATCTCCACTGACAGGCTGTGATGGCACATCCATGTGGCAGCGATGAGGCAGCGACTGGACGTTTGAGGAGTCTGGCTCCAGTGCCAGGCCAGCCACTGCCAGTCAGCCTTGACTCACCAGCAGCACAGATCTGCAAACTCCGGCAAGTCACTTGTCCGAGTTTTGTCCTGAGACAAGTCATGCAACTTGACCATGTAATATTGAGTCACCGATAAATAAACAACTTGTTTCTCTGCTCATCTGGAGTTTGAAGTTGATTTCAGGACCCAATAACTACAACATAGACTTCAATAATTACATTTCCTACTGTAGGTTGTGATGTACAGTAGCACATTGCGACACATTCCATGTAGCAAAATAAGTAAAACAGACCACTTCAATCAATGTTGGGGGCCACTTTCATGTAAATTGGGACCTCATTCACAATATCCAAAGCAAATTATTATCATTAGATTTCCAAAACCGTGCCACTGATTTGTCAAGCTGTGAATGATAATGAAGTTGTCTAGTTAATGAAGGGCTGAAGATGCAGGCTTTCACAATCATGATCATCTTCTATATAACCCTTATGAATATTTAAGGATCTTAATTCTGTATATAATTGCGCACCAAAGCTTGGCATCTCTATAGACTTCACAAATAAAGTATGTAATGGGGTAGACAGACCCAGCTATATTCCATTAATCATTGAAATTAATTAACTGGCGAATATACAGGATGTTACACTTATGGGATCCATGGGGAACTGTGAAGAAGGAAATGTAGCTATGGCTCACCGAGGGTGCACGGATTTCTGTGGATTTTGTGTGTGCGGAACACTTCATTGAAACTCTTGAAGCACTTTAGGAGTTTGTTTATGTCGCGCAGCATTTATATCCTGAGGCAAAACGTACCATTAAATTGTTTTCGTTCCGACAGGAGAAAAACATGGATTTTGAACGTGCTTTACATGCATGTTTTTCATTTATGTACGTTCTACAGCTCTGGAATACCATAATAAGTTTTGTGTTATTTAGGGGAAATAAAATATCTGATTAATCTCAATTTCGCCACTTGTTCCCTTTCGCCTTGTCTGTATTGCAGTACAGAAGATATAGCATGTCTTTTGTATGCAGTACAGTAGATATAGCATGTCTTTTGTATGTCTAGATTATAGGGAGTGCTTACAGCTAAGGAGCACAAGGCTGGAAATCAGGAAGTAAACGCTCCATCGTACTGTGATCCTACTCTGCGCCTGTTCCCAGAGCAGCTTTGGGAGTAAACCAGAGTGGATTTGAGTGTCATGGTGGAAATCCTCAGTCAAATAAAACAAAGTGGGGCTGCATCGATGCTCTGTCTTGTTTTATATGATGGCTTGAAATAAATGAACTTTAAATGGAACCTTGGCAGGGACGTGGGCTATTGATCGATTGAAGCAGGAGCTGAAGTTTAAGGGCACAGCTTTCCCGGGGCTGGGGCTGTAACTGGAGTAATGAAATTGATTAGGCCAAGGGAGGGTGACAAGCCAGTAGAGTCAAGCCCTTGATGTAAGGAAACAAGAGTGCCATCTAATTGGGGTGTAATATGGGTCTTTAGAGGACATTAAGCACACAAGTGGCGGAAGGGAAGCCACTTCACTGGATGGAGCCAAGATGATGTTGCACCGGTGTTATTATTTTGTAATTATTCACCCAGCTGATTGCATTATGGGAGTCAAAATTGAGAGTCCAGCCAAAGGTCAGCTTACCCAAACTGCAGGACCATTTAAAAGTCAACTAACACAACTGTCTCCATTCTGATTGTTCTCAGTACCAATACACTACCAGTCAAAAGTTTGGACAAACCTGATTGAATGGACTATGCTTTTCATTATCTTAAAGCCATTTGATCTAAAGGCTTACGCTTAAATGCTTTAAATTTGTTTTTTAGACAAATATAAATAGTGAAGTTGATCCTATGAATTTTTTTTCAAAGCCTTTGCCTTCCCATCAAGGCAAAGGGCAGTTACTTTAAAAATTCTACAATATAAGATCGTTTTGATTTGTTTACACTTTTTTGGTCACTGTATAATTCCATTTGTGTTATTTCATAGTTTTGATGTCTTAACTATTATTCTAAAATGTGGAAAATAGTAAAAAATAAAGAAAAATGTGGTGTGTCCAAACTTTTGACTGGTAGTGTACACATAGGACAGAATGAACTGAACGTTTTCTTGTGTAATGATGAATCTTAATCAGCGCTGACCAATGTCAAGTATGAGCTTGTAATGCCTCGCCCGGCATTACTTCACCCAGCTAGACCTTGTGGTTGTTGTGAACTAAAGTGTAACTCTCATTGGGATCACGGGGAGTGCAGTGTCCTCCCACCGACTGAGGCCCTGTCCAGTACAGTGGCATTTATCTCCTGGCCTGAACTGTCTCACTCAACAGGATGGCCAGAAGTTACGGTGCATTACAAGCACTTAGTGCAGTGATATCAAGGTTCACCTCCGATTTCCAATCTCAGGCCAGAATAGGGGGCTGGGAGGCCGTCATTAAAAAGCCATTACATGCCCATATTTCATATACCAGTCTCTCCTATGTTTCAAGGTGTTAAAAGCTCAATGTATATTTCCTCTATATTTAAGCGGCAGGACAACGGAGCAGCACATAGCATCTCACTAGCAGCCATTGACCTTGGCCTAGCCAGCCTTCATTAGCTTTTAGACACTTATCAGTCATAACTGGGTTTGTCCTCTCCGCAACGCTTCCTCCTTCACTTCACTTAGGCTGGCAAATAATGGCTGAAATCCATTTATCTGCCATTTCCAACAAGTGCGTGACATTAACAAATTATCTACTTTTCACTAAGTATGGCCAAGGTACCCTCTAAAGGATTCCACCACTCTGCTGGCCAAGGTCAGACCTTTTTAGAAACTGCCTTTTTTTTCCACCTGAGCTATTTTCTTTCCTTCCCATCTTTAAATATTCATTCTGCTTTTGCATGCCGGGCTGAGATTTTATGAGCACTTTCAGCCATATTTCTCCAAACACCCATCTTTATTTGGTTTTGATTATTTATGCTCCACTCTGACTTTATAACTCACATCCCTAGGAAAACATTGATCCAAGAGGCAAATGAATCTAATTAGGACCCCTTTCCTCTGTGCTGGATATTGACTTGTTTTGAAAGGTGCCTCTCCATTTCAAGCGAATGTCTCTGGAATGCTCAGTCCCAATCTCTTTAAGGAAAACTTTTGACTGCTGATGATTACCAAGGAGATATTTTAGTCCATAAATGCAATCCCGTATAGATCTATAGAAGAGCCTAGTGGTTCATAATGGATTATATGAAATGCACCAAGGATGTCATCAATGTAGCTATCCTGCCAACAAAACAACTGGTAACTCCCAGTTAGCAGTTTTTATTGTAGTTGTTAGGGCTTTGCTCCTTTTATCCCTTTTAAAATCTTTTTTTTATGTTCTGTCCCTTGCATGTTAATTTTAAATTTCCAGTGTGAGTATAGAGTGGTTGTTAAATCTCTGCAGTGTGCTCTTCTGCCAGGCTCAACCTGTCAGTCCAGTCAACAAGGACAGCAGAGATGATGTACCATTAGTCAGGAACCATCTGAGCTAAGAAGAATCTTTGTTCTTGACACAGAAAACTTGTGTTCCATCTCGATCAGCGAGGAAATGGGGCCTGGCGAGGCGTGCGTCGTCCCGCATTTGTCTTGAGTCCCCGTCCCAAGGCGCCGCTGTTTGTTCGCAGCATTACGCTGCTGGCTTTTGATGTAAAGCCTCTGCATTTAGCCATTTCGTGCAAACCCAATTCCAAAATATCCCATTGCATCCCATGTACTTGATTTCTATTTAAAATGGTCATGATTATTTTATTTTGTAACATTAATGGAAGTACATTTGGGGTGGAGGGGGTTTGGTGAGGCATTTGCAATTCATATTCCCTTGCATGATTACATTAAAAGTATGTTCTGTCATATTTGATTAATGTATCGTGTTTTCCTTAAAACAGGATTAAAATATGAAAACCGACAGAAATGAGGCTATTACAAAGAATGATCAATTTTTAATAATCTACTCAAGGAAAAAATGAAGTGCTGCTCAGAAATGCAGAGATCAAGATTCTGCAACATTTTTAATCAGTGTTAGGCTGCAAAAACACGCCGGCGTCTTTGTTTTAAGGCACTTTGCAGGAGCACAGACACAATTAACATGAAAGGCTTCCAAGCCAAGCTTTTATGTTATGAAGCTTGAATTAGAAACATTACTGACCACCACTGCCAGCTATACATGTTGCATATACTGCATGGGGCGTTTATATTAAATTGTCCAGATTCAGACATTTTTATTAGTGTATTTTTGAGGGGACAAACAATAAAACAATGAGGAATACTCTAGCAACATTTCAAAGTACAAGCAGCACACTCCCTTGGTGTATTTGGATATCTTTTAAATCTTCTTATAATTTACATAAGCAATCATAAAGTTTAATGCCCACTCTTTAATTTCAACACGCAAGCGCAAATGAAAACATAAATAATGAGAAATACAAGCTTAAATACTGGTAGTGCTAAGACGGTTGTAAAAAGCACTTTACCTGTCAGTTTCTTATGAGCGTATTATACATCACTATATTGCACCTTTAGATGTTTTCTGTGAAGCAAATTCTGAAATATATTTTCAGGAAATGCTGTCGATTAATCTCTTATGGGAAGACATTTTTCATGGTACACGAGCAAAAAACGCTACATTCATTGAGATATTTAACCTTGTGAAAACACTCCAGAAAAGCAGCTCGAGCTCTTTAGTCAATGTCAATAGCCATTTTTGGAACAAAGTGTATGTGTACTGGAATAAACGGGGCCTCCAATTCCGCTGTCAGCCATTTAGCCTGACCGTGGGTGACTGTGAATTAAAAAGAGGGGCCTTTATGTGCGACCCTGCAGCACAAAAGGCTACATCCATAACTTATAGAGACAGGGAGGCCATTAGCCGCCACTGCCGGGCCACCTTTACATAATATGGTGCGGACTAATCACTGAGCTGAGGAGTCATTCTGCCCTAAGTCTACTGTATATCCACTCCATCCACATGCAAGAGATACGAGGTGAGATCCGGAAATGATAACAAACTGCACCGGGTTGCAGAGGTGCTTGGTGTTGTTACCACTTTGATAACCATTTTCTATTAATGACTACACTCTGCGTTAATTCTCGGGTAACTTCTCCCATATGGGATCTATTGACCGTTTGTGTGTGTGTGAATGGGAGCCTGTTTCTGCAAACAAATCACATCCATATGGCCGTACGATCCTGGGACAAATAAAAATGTCTCTGAAAAGCCAATTATTAATGCTGAAGCGGGGCTTTTCTGAGGGCGAGTGAAGACAACAAAGTGTGATTGAGGAACTAGAACCACATGGGCCGGGATGATGATGCTTACAGAGGAAGTTCCAACAACAAACCATTATCAGCTGTCAATATGGGGGAGTGTGAAGCCCTTTGAGCTGTGGTTTGTCCCAGGTTGAAAGGGGACTGATCAGTCTGTAGGTGCCTGTCATACCCTATTCCTCACTATCATCTATAGCCACTTATTCAACTCCATTGTGTGTATGCTGCTGCAAATTTTCTGTTTTGTCAGAAGTAACCACATTGAGTAAAACCGGTCCATTGTTTGATATTGTTATCATACTTTAATCTTAAGCCATACAATACGCTGTCATTCTATCTAATAAAATGACACACAAGTGTCTTTGACTGTGCTAATCTAAACCACTTAGGTTCACAATAAAGTTGCTACTTGTACAGAAATCAGGTAAACAATACCGTGTATCCTGCTTAAAAAGGGTTTGCAAGCCATTTGGACTGACTGCTCTTCATATTACCTTAATGTCTCCCAAAAGGCCAAAGCCAAGAATGAATTATTGATAGCCATCATATGGATCGCACGCTGTGGCTCCACACGCCTATTAGAGGGTTTTGTTCATTCATTTACGCTAGCTTGGACTGCTGCCTTGAACTACGCATCACTCTCCTTCTTTTACTTTTATCCATTAGCAGTTAACAATAACTGACTTCATGCAGGTTGCTGAGTTTCCAGCAAACAGCAAAAACAAAGTGACATTGCGGAGATCATTTGCATGGTTTGTGGTGTGCTGAGATCATAGTTTACTGCCTGTAATTTGACCTTTGACATCTCTGGTTAGCTTCTTTGTTGTGCAGTCCATTTAGGCTCTCCTCCATTTCTACTGGGAAATTTGAAAAAGGGAGACAACACTTTCTGGTGAAATGATAGTTGGGATGATAATTGCGAAGTTTAAAAACAGAAATCTAATTGTGCGGATCCCCCTGGAGACTAATATTGGACTATCTTATAAAAGGCCCACGGTATCCCTGCAATGATTTATTGCTGAATTCCAGTCATTTTCAATACATTATAGTTTCCAAATTGTGTTTAAATTGAGTGTAGACGAGAAGAGGCCATTAGGAGATGCAGAAATGAAGATTATATTTAAATATTCATGCACTCGGTACCTTATTATTGAATCTGTACACTAACAAAATCAATATTAAGTGCAGTTTGACATAAATTTATTTATGAATTTCGACTTTCTAAGTACTGGCGTTTTTTCACTCAAAAAAAGGACGAGTATAATGCTGTAATGATATCAAAACAGAGTGTCAGGGTGCATTAGGCTGGGAGTTTATGAACCCGCACATAAAAACTCGGGAGCGTCTCTGTAGAAGTGCTTACTGGGCAGAAATGTCGCTTTTTACAAACATCAGTCATTTTACAGCCCTGTATCGCAGAGCGCTGCTCGGCTGTGGGTGATAGTTAGAGAAAGATGCAGTCATCTTGTTTGTCCTAAATGAGATCTTTGCAGTAAGCCTACTTGTATTAAGGCCTGGGAGTCGGACTGTGTAACATTTAATTAAAATGGATGTCTTTCGTTGTGCCTAACCTGTCCCCTTAACTGTTTTTGTTTTCAGGCCATGTCTTTGTTTAGACGACAACACAACGCGACACTTATGACATGGGGACCGTGTGGTTCAGAAAATTTCCTTGTTGGCATGAGTCTTAATACGGTAGCATAAAATAGCATGTGATTGGCTGTCCCTTGCTGAAAGCCTCAAGGAGAAAGATAAATAAATTACCAGTAATAAAGTATCTGTTAAGAGTTTCTTTTTATATTACATTGTGTTACTGTGAGCACATGAATAGCAGAGTGTCCCATTTGTATCACACATGCTTTACACACTGTATAAATATCTACAAATATAATGAATTTACATAAGTTTTAAAACTGTTTTTCATCCTTTGTTTATAGAAATGTGAGCAAAGTTAAAAGGCTGTTTATTGGAGAAGCCACATCTCTGGACACAAGATGATGCCATAAAAGCAGGAAGGCATGGAAAAGCAAAACATCAATCTGAAGTAAGATGGGGAAGCAATAAATCAGAGAATCATAGCGCTCAGCCCCGCCTTTAAAATCATTTAAACAGATTCAAAAAGCCTGATTCTGCTGGAGTCTGTCTGTAAGCACCCTTATAAAGCCTTTATGTGCCCTAGACACAGAGAATAAAACCACAAAACCTTATTGAGAGGCAGAAAACTGATGCCCTGTTCCAGAGAAGTGGATGCTTTAAACGCTAGTATCGGTATCGGGATCGCAGAGCGGAGGTAAGTAAGTGAGGATCGAGGAAGTCATCCATCCAAAGCATTCCTCTAATATGTTTTACAGACCTTTTCAGGTCTCTGTTTGAAAGTTGTGGTCCACTCACACACAGAGTTAAAGGATTTATATGAGTTTATCAGATGCAGAGTGCATCTAGATGTGAACATTGTTTCAGCATTGTGCGCTAACGCTCACCTCCAGCCACAAAAAACACAAATCAATTACAATTTCCTTATTTCCTCATTGAGACACTTATTAGCTGTCCTGCTTCAACTCAATGCCAGTGCATGAGGTGGATGTAGAGGTAATAGTGTGCATCAGTCAGCATAAAGTCATGAACAGGACCGGGATTTTACCTTAGGCACATTGCATGTCCATGTGACAGGTCAGTTCCGTTACATTCACAGACCTTTTCTAACGGAACAAACAGATATTTTATTATCTTTTGATTTAAAAAAAAAAAAAGGCATATCTATAACCCATAATCCTATTAGGGATCTGGAGCATCACTAATCCATGGTGGATATACTGTAGTTGATCAGGGTCCCAGGATGCTCACAGGTCCCTCCTCGAGTAAATATGGCTACCAGCCCCACATGAAATGACAAAAGCATCAGCCTTATGAATTCTTATAGGAAGGCAGCCCATAAAAATCAGTGTCCATCTGTGTCCATTTTGACTTAGTTCCTCCACAGAGCTGACATAAGAGAAAAGTTAACTCCAAGATATAATGTTAGTGTCTGTGCCATGTCACAGTCTAACCTGAGGGAAAGAGCTCTTGACTGTAGAGGGGTCCTGAGGTTATTCAAATGAGTATTAAATGGACAGTCAGTCAAAAAAGTGACACTGACTGTGACACCAATAAGCAGCTAGAAGATGGAAATTCTGTACACATTTTATATAGAAATTAATTAGAAATTCAAACAACAGAGAAATCTGCTTTACTGAAGTGGTTACTCCCTGTTCTGGGCTTGTCGCACATTTCATATGTTTTTCAGGCATCGTTTGTAGATTCTATTTTGAACAATATTTTCTTTTCAAATTTGTTTAACTTGTTTTTTTACTTGCTAACAAAGCTGAAACCCATGTCCCTCCAGCACTTCTTTATGAGATTTGAGGATGCAAGGTCAGCTCTCCATCAGAATAATCAAGCACAGCAAACATGGGATATGGCATTCAGTTATGAATAGCATCCGAGTGCAGGCTATGAAGTTTCAAAAAAATAAATCAACCCCCCCCTCCTGTCACTGTGTGTGAAAACGTAAAGGATGCAGTTACAGTGAGCTTTTCCTCCCTGGTTTACTATGGAAGCCAATGGAGAAACTGGTCAGGAAAAGCACACTTGGATTGCACCGTCTGTAGTCTGTTTTCGCCTAACAGGAAAGTGATGATATATGTTTGAAGGGAGCGGGCACAAATACCCTCTATAATGGAACCATATATCCACATACTGTGTCTGAGCTGAGTCCAGTCTATACCCTAAAATGCCATTAAACCTCATTAAGATGCAGGTTTAAGGTTTGTTGGGAAGAGACACAGAGTAAACAAAAAGCAGATTTGTAAGGAAAATGTTCTTTAAAGGGAAAAAGCAAAGGGTGTAAATACGAGGTTAATGTGTTTTTTATGCTTTGATAAATTTCTAAAAAATGTACTTTTCACTTGTACAGAAGAATGTATATTGATGGATCCCAGACAAATGAAACAAAATATTTTTGAGCCACTAGCTGCTCATCATCAAATCAGCTGTACAAGATGAACCCATTTAAGAGGGAAACATATTCAGTTCACAGCCAAAATCCCATTCACATTTTAAATAATTATAATATCAAATTTAGACATTCATTGAGTCTGGTGAGTGAGGACATTTTGAGTGAAAGGGCTCCTTGCGTTGTGTTTTTCTCCGGCTCCAGTGTGTCCTCTGCCTGTTTCAACCCCACAGTCCTCCTCCTTCCCTGTTCACCCAAGAAATGGAATCATAAAAACCGTTCATGCTAAATGAAAAAGGGCATCATAAAGCTGCATTACATTGGAGTACACTCCTCTGCACTTTCCATCCTTATCAATATCACCCTTCGTCTCCTCATGCATCTCTCTCCCCCTTGAAACAAAGCATAAAAGCCATAGAAAGAGGCACAATCTGTCATTCCTGTAATATAAGATAAAAGTCTTTAAAAGCTAAAGGTCCAGGCTGTTTTTTCCCCTCTAGCCAGGAGTCTTTAAGACTGCTCCTCAGGATTAGCAATATAAAGAACTATATATTATTTGCAGAAGAGCTTAGCGGGCAGAATCTGGGCATCTACACATAAGTCAATTTATATTAGAATTTCCATACATGCATTTTCTTGTTACCGTCAATATGCAAAAATGGTACTTACTAACAAATAATGCATAATGTACTAGAGGCAGGGCATCAATAACCGCATTTGAGCTTTAAAAGAAAATGCAAAAAGGGAGAGAGCATATAAAGATAGGCCATATAAAATATATAACACATTAAACACGAAAACGTCAAAAATATAAAGCTGGCTCTTTGCTCAGGCGACAGCCGGTCATTTATCTAGGAAGAGTAGGAAGAGGAAAAGGAAATAAAAAAGCATCCATCCACAGTTCTTGTGTATTTCATTTACTAACAAAGTCAGGTTATCTCTTTACAGACAACTCTCTTCATCCTGCCAGGCCTCCGCCCTCCACTGTGGGGCAATCAGAGAGAGAGAGAGAGAGAGAGAGAGAGAGGGAGGGAGAGAGAGAGACAGACAGAGAGAGACAGAGAGAGACACAAAGAGACAGAGACAGACAGAGACAGACAGAGAGAGACAGACAGAGACAGACAGAGAGAGAGAGACAGAGACAGAAACAGACAGAGACAGAGAGAGACAGAGAGAGAGACAGAGAG
>OMOV01089593.1:0-12083 GCA_900312565.1 Beryx splendens
GGTGTTTGTGTGTGTGTGTGTTGGTTAGGAGCAGGGGTGTAAAGAGCATCAAAATATGCTGCTTGAGTAAAAGTTTGCTGAAATTGTACTTAAGTAGAAGTAAAAGTACTGGTGTAAAAAGTAGCTTAGTGTAAAGCTTCAATTAATAGCCCGGGCTTTTATTTGCTTCAGTCACTGAACTCAACCGGCCTATATTTGGGACAGGCGTTTATATGGGACAGGCCTTTCATTCCTTAAGCACAAAACTCTTGCTCAGCAAAGATGGGAAATACTATCAAATTGTTTAATTAAACCAGTATGAATATTACTTGTATAAAAATTAGGCTATCGAATAACATCAATTACAAGTCATTCATTTTATCTCGCTCCGAGAGACAGCGCATCTAGGCCAACCTCATGCAGAGAGGGAGAGAGAGGGAGAGAGGGAGAGCAGCTTTACCCTCTTCCTCGCACAGACGTTGAAATTCAACTTTATTTTTTCGCCATTCTCTCTCACTCTCTTGGGATCAACGGAGAAATGTCTTGCTGCTGCTTCTGCTGAGTTTTGTTCTGCAAGCTGACAGCTTGAATTTCAGGTCATACTTTTTTCTCTGTGCCGCCATCGCGATCAGCAAATGTGACTGACGTTTGAATGCAAGTTAAAAAAACAAAACTGCTTCGCAGCGTCAATGGCAACCGGCTGCTAATTGAGACCGGCCTTTATTTGTCAAAACCTGTAGCCACACTCGGCCAATAAAAGGGACTCTGCGTTTAATTGGGACTCGGCTTTTAATTGAGGTTTTACGGTATTTAAAATATACCTAATTAAAAGTCACTAAGTTGTAACAGACATTGTTCTATAGATCTTTACCATGCACTGCAAAAAGGACGAGAGTCCTCTTGTCCCATTAAGTCTGTCCCTCAGTTGCCCAAAAAGGATGCTGTGGGCAAAGTTAATAGCGAGTGTGTAGTAGCCCACGTAAAATGCCAGTGAAGACAGAGTAATAAATATATAGAGGCCATGTGATGCATAATTGTTACACAGTCACACATCAGTAATACTGTAGGCGGATGGATGGCTTTTGACTAACCAAGTTAACCAAGTTACTGTCGTGGATAAATTTCAACATTTAATGTCACAGTTTGTGAACTTAACTAAACCTCCACATGCTGGTTTGATGCAGACAGTCTTGGCAACTCAAGTACAGCTATCCGCTGCTCAAAAAGTTGCCAAAAATTTGGCTAAGGACGCCATACACTAATTTGCATATGAACATAGAGCAGAGGGAGGGGCTACACTGTGTGGGAATGGCTGTGATCATCAGACCATTTTTGGATTAGACAAGCAAGGTGCCCCAGCAGCAAAATTTGACTCTAGTCACTTTTGAGAAATTAAGTCATCAGGGGTCTGAAAAGTTGCCGTGTTGACAACAGTAGATGCAGATACAGTTTATAATTGGCCAGTTTCTGGGGGGGGAGTTAGTTAAATTATTAACAACTAAATTAGCTACTAATTACCAAAATTACTATAATTATTAATGAAAAACACACCAAAAAGTATGCAATTACAGCAAGAAGAGCACGAGAGATAAAGAGAGTTTATATGCACTGTATGGCTGTGTATCCTGGTCTATTGATCAGTAAGGTTAATGTGGTTCATAAAGAATAATGGAGTCTAATAATGTGCTCGGTATAAAGCTGAACATCAAAGCTACTTCCACTTGATTGTGTGCAGATTTAGACGTCAAATCATTTTCTGGGCAGAATAAGCTGGAACTTTTGAAAAGCCTTTTGTCATTTAGAACACATTTGCAAAAACAAATGGGCCAATATAAAGGAAAAAATAGACCAAACTTTATTTTCCAGTTATGTTCCTATTATTATGCAGCGCTTGGATGTGAAAGTGACTAAGAAAGTTGGAAATGGTCGCTGGTAGCTGAAGGTGTGAATCAGCTGATACTTATCTCAGAAATGCCCCTTGGGGACGCTTCATTTAGCAACACCAGTTAGGAGGAGGTTACACTGGACTCAATCAATGTGGACATCAGTCAGGAAACATTACTCTCTACTTGAAAATATGTCTTTGCTATAATAGGAGCTTTGCTACTGACCAAGATTAAATCAACAGAAATATTGTTTTTGTATGTGAAGCAAAGAAAAAATACTTTCCATCTCTTTTTTCCATTATGTGTAATTCCAATCCAAATTGAAGCCATACACTTTTTGCTTGATTATAAAATGTGCTCGCTGCTATTATAAAAGCATCCAGGAGGGTGAAAATTCACACCATAATGAAATTAGAGAGGTTTGGACTTGGTACAGTAATAGCGTGATAAATTATGGCACATTTTCTTCAGGGGACACTGCTTGAGGAAATGTTGTAAAACGCCCATGGGAACCAGCAGTCATCAATCACACATGGTGCGGTTGGGGCTGTTGTGGTGGCCCTGAGGACTTGGGTCTGCACAGCAGCCAGTAATCTAAATGGTGACACTGAGCTCCAAGGCCCCCATGGGGCTGCCCGCTCTGTCGCCTGCAAAGAAAACAGATCAGGGGAGAGGGATCAAGGTTTGTTTTCTCCCTTTTCTAGGTCATTATTTATTATGTGAAATATCAGCGTCCTTGGCTGCTGCATGGGATCTCCTTTCCCCCCAATTGACAGATCTCATTATAAGATAAACGTGACAAAGATAGCTCATAATGCTTCAGAGAAATGTAACACCATTAGCGGGTCATTGTCATCGTTCTAATGTGTCCTTTTAAGCAGCTTAGTGAACTGGTGCTGAAGTGTGATACAGGGATTAACCTATCAGAGAGTTGCTGCGGAGGAGTTGAGCCGCCATTGATGGAAATTTTTGGACGGCTGGCGATATCTTCCCAGGCGCTACGCAGAGTCATGGTGGAGCCTGATTCCTAAACGCACAGAGGTTTCTGGGATACGGGGGAGGATGTCTGGAGGGTATAGGGATGCTGAGGACCGGGGCTGGCGTCTACTTTGTGTTTGAAATCCTTCGTGGTGTGCAGCGGAGGGAAAGCATTGCATTAAAGAGTCTTGGTACAAGTTTTTCTTTTCTTATCTAGGTGCCTGGGAATTATTTTTTTTATTAGTTTTCACATATTCCTTTCTGTGGGTAGCTTATGGTGGTATTGCAACCATTATGTTCGTTCCATTATGTCAACACAGCATTGATAGCTGCACTTCAAACAACATAAATCTTGATCTATCGGCAAACCACAGCTCATGCTGAGAGCAATCCTCAGTTAAAGTTTAATGAGTTGACAGAACTAATATACTGAGGTTCAGTCTGCCTGGCTGAATTAATGATGAGGGAATTTCACAACATCGGAGTTGTGGAAATGACTTCAAAATGTGAGTGACAGGGAACACTTCCAGGGTTAAATGGTTATTTATGAGCCCCATTGTTTAAATCTACCATACAGTAAAAGCGTCTGCAGTCATGGAGACGCATCATTATCATTCAGTCATTCATTGTGCTTTTGGTGACTGTTAGCTGACACAAACTCGCTGATCGGTCACACCGCCTCATCAATCATTCCATTAGCTCGCAGCATCGCATTAACATCGTACGAGGGTTAGTGAGGAACACAATCGACGTGTTGATGATGATACAACACACACTAACTGGTATGCTGGTGTCTGTTTGCACGAACACTTACACACAGACACACACAACAGAAATGTTTTGAGAGGTGCATTAATGCTGTGCGCGTTTTAAGCTCAAGTGCTGCTGAGAAATTACTATTCTCTGCTATTCTCGGCGTTGGAAGATTCCATTTGTGGCAAATAAATTGTAACAAAAAGCTTGTTGTCAGTCAGCGATCCAAAACTCAGAGCGAGCTGTCAACCAGCAGCCTCAATTACACAGGACAACTGAGTATCATCATATTTATGAAGATCGTTACAATACGAAATATTCCAGTCAGGTTTCACGGAGGTAAGACATTTCAGCAAAGCTTCACTATTGCATTTTCTAATTTCATGGCTCAGCAGGAATTATCAAAGCCTTTTTGATTACATTTTCATACGACCTTGATCTCAAAGGGTAGAGCAATCAATACAATAGCCATTAGCATCCTGGTAATTGTTAGTGAAATAATCATTTCCTGGGCCTCGGAATCTCTTTTAGCTTCTTATTTATTTATTGGGCATATGGAGGGAGAAAGGGGCTGCTAGCCGAGATGGATGTGATGAATAGAGCCCCGAGATGCAAATTAAAATGTTTGTAATTAAACCCACTGATCATGATGCCTTTCGTTGCTGCGGTCCTGCTGGTTCTGGCTGCGACAGAGAACACGTTTGAGTGTCAAAAATGTCAAATTTGAAGACACGTAAATGCCCCGTGATGACATAAATACCTTTTCTTTTTAACCTAGTTAGTCGAGCTTTCTCTCCGGAGATGTTTGTATAGGTTTTTTGGGATGTTAGCATTGTGGTTTGATAGCAGGATTGGCAAACGGCACGCTGGTGCTATCTTGTTTGCGTACGAACATCAGACACCATGTAAACCAGCGATGCACCATGCAGTAGTGAGGGTAATGGGACTATTTATTCAGCTTTGTTAGGAGAAGAGGTCATGTGATCAGGGGATAGTAATTATAGCATACGCTTAATTACATTAGCAACCTCCTGTCTTTTCATATTATCTCTGACGCAAAAAAAACACAGAGAGCGATTTGATTATGTTAATAAGCAGCGTTTTATACATGGTAATGGAGGCCTAGTTCAAAGCCATTAGTGCTATGAGGAATATCCATTTGAGTGTCGGAGCTCTCGAACGCAGCTCGGCTCAAAGTGCACATTGTTTAATGGTATTGATCAACGGTCTAGCGAGCTCCGGGGCTTTTGCTCATTACTGTGTCTTATTCATGCTTTCTTGGGTAATGATGCCCACACAGCAATTACTGCCATAGCCATTTAGATGATCTAACGCAGAAATCATAATCATAAAAAGATGGAGAAGCAAGGGGGGGAAAGAATCGTATGCGTCATTGTCTGAGAAAAAAAAAACCGCTCGAAGAGAATGTAAACATTTCAAGGTTTCGAGTACATTCACCGCGGTCTTGTTTTTCTTAAGACGCATGAGAAGAGTCTGCCAATGGGGAGAGATATTTTCACGTTTCCAAAAGAAATCAACTTATTTGTGCTTATTTGTGTCATTTTGTAGTGGAATGCCCGATAGTGTCGTTCGTCCAGAACAGTTCGCTGTACATGTCGATACAAAATAGCTGCTCTATTGTATCATACTGCATGAGACTTCTTTCACTTCATTTTTAATTGCATACTTCTGTGGACCGGTCCAGGCACGCTGCCATTTTATATGATTTAATATGAGATTTGGAGAGTGGAGCGGTTAATTTTTCTTTTTTCTTCCCCCTGTGTCTAAACTCCCATTGGCTGGTGCCAGTGTCACTCTCAGATTTCACTCTTGGTGAGGTCTTGGACCACTTCGCGCCACACGAGGCGACAAACTCAAAGATGCAAAAAAAAAATCGGGTCAGGGTCAAACGGCCGGAGTCGACGGTCTTCAGCCCGTTCACGCCAAAGGATAATCTGCCAGCCCCGATTTGTCCCGATTCAAATTGGGTTTAGAATCAGTGTTAAAACTGTCTAGTGTGTCCTTATTTTTAACGAGTGTTTTTGTGTTTACATGTGCTAGAAACTATAAACACACAGCTTTAATTTTCCTCCACCTTTTCATCCAGGTTTTACCTTTCTTTCCTTGTCAGCCCCTTCTCACAGCTTGTTAGATTTGATGTGAAATACATTGTCCTGACCAGTTAAATACAAAAAATTTAAACAGATACAGAGCTAGGTCAATTCCTGAATCGACTGTGCTCCCCTCACATCGTCCCCGGCTGTCTGTCTTGCTTTCTCTTTCTGTCCCTCTCTCTCTCTCTCTCTCTCTCCTTTTCCCCCTCTGCCTATCTCTCCCTATCAATGAGGCGGCAGACATCCCAGACCTGCTCAGTCAACTGCTTCAAGATTTATTCTTTGTAACAAATCTGCAACAGCTGGAGAGCCGGGGAATGCATGTAAACTTTGTGTGTGTAATTTGGTGACAAGTCAGGCTTAATCAAGCTCCCAGTGGCTGGATGAGAGGAGCGCAGGGGAGCGGCATATGGGGAGCTGAGTGGTGAACAGGCAGTGGGCAGGGAGGGAGACACAAAGCTCTGTTCACCAGCATTAACATGCTGTACAGGAGCAGGAGCAGGCACACAGACAGCCAGCCGTCAGCGCAGCCAGTCCCCAGTCCATATAGACATGGAGGCAGGGAGCCGGAGCCGCGCTCACAAATATATTTAGTTTGTTGAGAGCACATAACTCAACACTGCTCTGTAACATTTTAGAAACATATGGACATGTTTATTCAGGGCAGGGATTTTTTTTTGTTTTTGTTTTGTGAATTTAGTATGCATAGTCAGAAGGGATCAAATCCCTGTCACTAGCTAGTTTACAGAAATTCAACTTAAATGAAAAAGAAATGCTTATAAAAACTATGAAATCCAGTTGAAATCCTTCTCACCAAAATCTAAAAATGCTATAGGGGCTACAAATGCTGTCGTATAAAGGTCCTCAAAATAGTTTAAGCCGGGGAACCTATGACATATTTAGTCCCACCTAGACGTATACGAACTACTGATCTGCTTTCACATTAGTACTCTTGTCATGTGGGAATAGCTCTTTATCAGTTGGGGAGCACTGCAACTCATTTTGGCTCCCAACCCATCGTTTAAGAAACACCCGTTAACTGTATTATCATGCAATTGTCTCCATTTTGGGAAAATGTCCCATGGGCCTCGACATCATCCAGAAGAGGCAGAGCAGTACAGTGGTCTGACCCAACAGACGTCCTTGCCCCTGGTCTACTGTGTGAGTGACACACATACACACACGCGTGCACGCACACACACCCACACACACACACAAATAAACGCGCACAATGACCACAGGCCCCAGCACCGGGCCACTCAGGGGGCCTGGTGTTAATGACAGGGTCTCTAGCCTAACTGAGCTGTACAGCTGGTCCCGACTGCCCTGCCCAGCTGCAGCGCACGACTGAGGCGAGAGAGAGAGACGGAGGAAGAGAATTACAGGAGATGGAGAAATATGACGGAGATGAAGGGCGGAAAAGGGCGACGAGACGGAGAGAGAGAAAGTGAAGAGAGAAAAGAAGCAGAGGAGAGCGAGTGGGAGGCGGACTGAAATGTTCCCGCGTTTAGAGGGAGGCCAGGTAATAGGCGAGGTCGAGGACAGTCAGCATAATATGGCAAGGTCGGCGCTGCAGCAGAGAGGGGGAGAGAGAGAGACATTAAAGAGTAGTCCTTCATATAGAGACCTTGGTCTGGAAACCTAAAGGCCCCTATTCAAACATCCCCCCAACATTTCTCCACTGCATCTCATCAGCCGACCTGTTTACGTGTCTCCAGTGTGTCAGTTGAAAGGAGCTATTGTGCGCCTCCCATGGTTCAAGGCGTTTGGTCAGGCACTGCATTCGCTGTACCCTTGAAATTATTTTTCAAATAGAAGGACCTTTGCCTGTATTCCACTGTACTGTACGTGCAAAATGTTGGTAACCATGGTTACACAATTAAATGAAATGAGACCTTTGGCGGAGGCTGATTGTTACAAAGGAAGACTGCATATTACATTCACCATTAATTCTGGAATGGCCACCGTAAAAGCACTTCAAAAAACTCCGAAACCTTGATAGATATGGACGAAAACACCATTCAACTTCCTTTGAATAGAAACAAGCCTTCAAAAAAGCGAAGTGGGAGGATGACGTTCGGGGGGGGGTAGAGATTATGTGAATATGGTGTGCAAGGTTGGGCAAATGTGCGTGTGTGTGTGTGTGTGTGTGTTTTGTCATGATGCATTATAGTTTCTCCTCAGGAACACATGGCAAGGTATTTACCAAGCCATCTGCTAAAATCGCCCGGCTGAATTGAGCTGACGTCCAGTTGCTAAGGAAATGGATGCTTTTCAAAGGGGCCAGCCAGTGTTGCACACCTGTCACTGTAAAAGGACCCTGCATCTCTCTCGCTCTCTCCCTCTTTCTTCATCTCTTTCACCTTGTCCGTCTGAAGCTCATCAGTCCTCTGATGCAGGGTGTCGCTTCCCTGATGGAGAATTCGCCAACATCAGAGCCGTGACGGCAACGATCCCTGCGATTTTGTTTGTTCAGAGCAGTTCAAGTGTAATTGCTCATATTTTTTGCCCGTACCGCATATTTCCCGCACAGACCTTTGTTGTCGGTAGCACTGGTTTGACACGTTTTATTTCTGCTTTAAATCTCATCAAAGTTGCTAATGTATGAGACGATCAAAGGGCCCGATAAGTGAGCCGACGTACAGTAGATCATCGCTCTGAGAGGCTTGACACACACTGGCCCAGAACGGAACGTGGAAAAAAAGAGCACCGGCGCACTTCAGCACAGTTGGGGCACGTCAACGAGCAGGTGGTTATGATTGCTTTAGTGTCACAATCCCGCGGCCTGCGGCTAGACACTTTTCCCAGAAGAAGTTAATGCAGCCGGAGAAGTGTGTCCGGGGTTCGTGATGAGTTTCGGGGAACGTGGCTGCGGGGCAGGGCACGACCTTCAGAGAGACGCTTTGTCATCTCGGTCCGAGCGCCGCGTCCCTGTCTGGGTGACACCAATAAAGGTCACTGCAGGGGCAGACTTCTGGTCATAAATCAGCAAGGTAACTTGGGACACGGCGTCCTTTTGGTCCCAGTTCCACTGTCCTGCTTGGGCCTTGCCCTAGATACCAGAGGAGAAATTATATCATACAAGATGGAGAGTTTCAGGATAAATGAAAGCTTGAAATATGTCTCTCCCCGAAAGCTCGGACGGATGCGATCCAGAGCGGAGCGCTTTATGCCAGCGCTGCTAGAGTCGCAGTACTTAGAAAACTATACTCCGCTGGTCAAGTATATGTTTCCTTGGATGAAAGCATCAAGAGCCATATACAGTGAGTGTGTAGGGATGATCCCTTTTTGTTTTCGTTAAATCCACTTCAACCATGAAGGGAAGCAGAGGGTCAAAGAAGGACTAGAAAGCCTTTAGACGTCTGAGTCACGGGTATCAGGAAGGTGGTCACAGTATTTTGTACACTGTATATATGTGCATATCTAACTTAAGTACGTTTTTCGCTTCATCTTATTCGACTTCGCCCACTGTGCTCTGAAACTCTCTAAAGCTGCTGCTGTTTGTTTTTTGTTGTCCGGTTCCCGAACATCGTGTCGCGAGCTCACTGAAAGAGAAAAGACAACGGTGACGAGCGGGCCCACGTCCTTGTAACCGAGCTACATAAGGTGAATATCCGAGTGCCACATCAGAGGTTTTGGGTAGCCTTTGTACTTAAAATTAGCTTTTCCATTGTACACTCTCTACAGTATATTATTACTTTACCATTACAGCACCGTCAGCCTTCCATTAGTGAAATATTAATATGCATCTGAGAAAGATAATTGCCCTCACTGCTCTCATCAACCCAGACACCACGTTAACTTAGAAACAATCCCCCCCCCCGCCTGTCCGCTGCAGAACAAAAGAGCCTTGGATGGAGGAGGAACATCTTCATTTCCCTCACAGAATACATTAGGCCCCCGTAAGTGGGCTTGGTTATTGCCGAGGCCTGCGCTTGCGTCGGGCACCTGGGATTCTCCAGGCCTGTTTGATGTGGCCCTTTTCAAGCACTCTGATCATCCTGCTAAATTGCGGCTAATGGACAGGGCCTGCCACTCGGAGAGGCCCGGACAACGGGGGGACAATTTAGCGCCACGCACACACCTGTCCTTTGTAGTTGAGCGAGACATTGTGTGCACAGGCGCATTAGTCTCCGCGGCGCCCATACAGCCAGAGCTGTCATTTAGGCCTGAATAACCCCAGGTGCTATTACCTTGGGTACCTGAGTGCCCTCCCCACTCTGACCAAACAATACGCCGCCAGTGGGGGCGGCGGCGGTGGGGGAGGAGGGTGTTTTTGCATATGTTTGTGTGTGTTATATATTGTGTGATTGTGTGTGTGTGTGTGTGTGTCCACGACTGGGCTGTCATTTTCAGTAGGGGCTGATGCATAGATGCACCTGTCCCCTCAATGGGGAAAGAGAGAGATGGGGGTTTGGGGGGGCTAGTCGAATTATTTATTCATACAGATTATTATTCTATAATCACAAGTATATTGTCAGGATGCTATAGCTCTGACTCTTTCAGTCATCACCAGTGGTTGCTTTTAATTTTTGGTGATGTATTACTATTACTCTGTTGTAACTCATTGTAAATCTCTCTGGATAGGATCGTGCCATAATGATGCCTAAAATGTAAAATGATGCTGTCTAAACTTTCCTTGTTTTTGGGTTAAAAGTATGCTGATCTTAATGAAAAGACACGAGCTGTAATATTTAAGCGTTAGCCCGAGGTCCCGCCGTACCAAATTGGCTTATTCTCTGCGGTTTGTAATGAAATGTTTTTTTTGCGAGGTACTGCAGCCGTGACATTTCCGCTAATTGGCGACACCTTTAACTGAGCAGAATCCCGTCTTTGTTCCTGATCGGTGTGGAGCTTTTTTAATTAAACAGAAAATAACACAAATTATTTTTCCTCAACAACAACCAAAACAATTAAAAACCTTAAAACCGACCGCTCAAGAAAAAGAAGAAGACATTGCCGGCAGGAAGGCGCCGCGGGCTTCTTTCTGAAGTCTGCCGGAGCAAACCGCCGAGCAGGTAACTGAGCCGAACCTTTGAGAAATGTCCGAGGCCTGGCTCCGAACCAAGCCCATATTGAACGGCACCTAACAGTTTTAAATCAAGTCTGTGTGCCCAGCATCTGATGTGGGAGGGACTGGGAAAGGCTTTCTGTGAGCGCACCGGGAGATTTTTATATTTGAGCTTAGTGTGTGTGTGTGTGTGTGTGTGTGTGTGTGTGTGCGTGTGTTTGTGTTTGTGTGGACAATGACAGTATCTGTTGTGCCAGAGGAACTGATGAGCAGGTGGTCTGAGTGGGATTCAGCATACTCTCTGTCCCTCCTATTCACACTAGCACTCATCCCTCTCTCTTCTGCTTCTGTATTTGTGCGTATGTATCTGTCTGTCTCTCTCGGCCGGTCTCACTCTCCGTTTCTCTCTCTCTCTCTCTTTTTTCTTGTTTTATTTCATTTTTGTTTGTTGTATGTGAATCATAGTTTTAGTGTACTGCTTAAGCCAAGCGGAAAATAACACAGCAATGCCAGGAGCGCCGGGGAAGCGGGTTCTGCGGCGCACGGGAAGAAATGTTGGATAATGAAATGAAAAGAAATCTATAGGCGGGCATGACATGCAATATGGGAGTTTTGACACCTGTGCTTGAATGTATCTTTGATGTTGCCATGAATAAATCATTACAGGAACTCTCCTCTTCTATTACAAAGGCAGTACAATGTTACATGACTGTGGACAATACCCCCCGCCCACACACGCACACACACACGCACACACACACGCACGCACGCATACTTTACATACCATCACTAACCAGATGTCTATGCCTATTGATCGCTTCAGTGACATGGTTCAGTGGCATTCCATTTAGCTGATGTGAATGCACCTACTGTCTATACGCACGCACACACACATCCACACACATGGATGGACACGCGCGCCACACACGCACACTCCAGCAGCTCGGGATAATACACCGCGCGGTGTGCATTGCATGGCCGTGGCTCTCACCATTCACGGCGGGTCTAAATATGACCCATATATGCATTGTTGACCTGTTTGGCCAGTGGCACAGTGTTGGGTATCAGGCCCATTCAGAGGATCAGGTTGTGGATCCGCAGCTTCACAGAGGCTCGGTGTCTCATGTCTTCCTCCTCTCACTCGGTGTCTTGCCGCACATTCACTGTAAAAAATAAAAAAAAATTCCCCTGCAAGGCCTGGCCCCGCTTCAACGTTAAAACTGAAAGAACTGCACAGTTTCACTAAGAGAAAAAACAAAAAGTTCTTCATAATCCTTTTTGTTTTCATAATTTGTGTCTTGGGAGCGGTTGCCCACCGAGGATTCACACGTTGTCACTGCCTGCCAGCCGTCATATCTCTTC
>OMOV01089596.1:0-10093 GCA_900312565.1 Beryx splendens
AAACACCAGAACAGATCCGCCCTGGGGGGAGTGTCACACAGGCACCGGCCCCCCCCCAGAGGCCCCTTGGGGGGAGCGCTTTATTACCCAAGCCCTTCCGGGGTTGGGGGGGGGGGGGATCTAAAGAGCCACCGCACACTGCTTTTTGTAGGCTTTGCTGCGTCTCGTATCTCTGAACCTGCTTCTCAACTACTCGCTGGTGTTCAACTTGCCAACAGCTTGTTTAAACAAGAAGCGTTGTTATAAATAAACACGTTATGTCTGGTGGAGGTGGCTAGTAGAGACAGAGAGAAGAAGGAGATGGAGTGGGAAAGGGAAGAGGAGTAAAATGGAGGGTCAACTATTTATGTGGTTGTCCAAGCAAATGCAAAAGAGGAGGACATATAAAATGTTGACTTAATGTCTTATGATTCATTTTAGGGAGACTCTATTCTCAGATCTTGTAGAAAGTTATTAATATTTATTATATTCTTTTAATGAATCAATTAATTCAGGTGAGTGTTTCATTCAGGGGAAAACAGTGCTGTGTTCAAGGACAAAAATATCTGTCAAATTCAAGTCTCTTGAGGAAATAATAGAGATTGTTAGCAGGCTCAGGCAATTTCAAGGGTAAAGCAGGGGGAAACTGGAACATTTGTAGTCAGAATAGAATCAGGTGAAAGTAAAAGCAAGAATCTACTGAGTTGTTTTGAAGGGGAACCACAACTCCAAAAATAGGTGCATACTTTAGTCTGTGAAATGACACAGACAGGTATTCATAGTGTTTTGTGATGGTATATAGATGAGTTATTCTGCATGTAGAATATTAACCTCAATATATCATTCACAAATGAGTTTTGATAGCATATAATGGCTGTAGAAAACAAGACCCCCATGTGTTGCTTGACGTGGTTATTCTGTGTGCAATTTCCCGCAAATTGTGCAGGATTGACTTAAAGCACAGGAAGAGGGTTGCTCATAGGCGAGGTAAACAAATACAAAGACAAGTCCAGATGCTGTAGCCTACAGTCCCACAGCACCTTGCTAGGTGTGCAGCATCAACTGTTGCTGTAGTTGAAGTTAGTACAGTCCTGGAATAATCAGGATAACCACATCATTCAACACCGTATTGTCAAGAACAGATCCACTCTACTGTATTGCTACACTGGTACACAAGTGAGCCAGCATTCCTCAATATTGTTTTATTGTTTGTAGGGATCCCCGTTAGCTGTACACAAGGGTGTCAGCTATTCTTCCTAGGGTCCCACGAAAACACAATATAGCCTATGTCCAAAACAAATGCACAAAGTTTATGCTTTTGTCTTATGTGTAGTAGATATTTATTGATCTCTGTGAAAAAGTGTTTTGTTGATGACAATATTTCTACTAAACAACAGCAGCCATAAATCAATTTTGTTTTCAACAATCAACCATGAAAGTTGAATATGCATTGTTTCAAATCTTGTCCTACCTGAACAGTTAAGTAGAAGCCTGGCAGCCTTACGGTATTTTGAACACCTTTAATTTTTTGCCGGTCTTTTTTTTTTTTGCAGCTGATGACCAGATAATAGTTCAAATGTAACTCCAAAGCATTAACAACTTGTGTCACAATGTTTGATGGAATATAAGTGTTGCATTTCCTGCTCATGGCTATACCTTTACCTATCTTTGCCACTGAATTGCCTATATGTTCAAGACAATGTTGATGTGAGATGTGATGATGAATATGATGTGAGAGAACGGACTGATCGACTGCTGACTGTCTCCTGATGAACACATCTTGTGCTGTTGGAAAAATACATTATGACAGTTTCACGCTCTTCTGTATGTAGATTTGTCTTCTCGCTGCAGCAGAGGGGAAAGGGGCGTGCCGCGTCAGTGAAACAGTACCATTAAAGGACTCAAGGGGTTGCCAAATTCATCAAGCTTCATTTCCACTGGTAGCAGCTTTAATGTAAAAACGAAAAAAGACAACACCTGTCTTAGAGCAGAACTTGTGCTGTCAGAGATTTATAATTTCATAGTCCACAGAACGACGGTTACATATGAAGGGTAGTGAAGCAGGCTTGTTACCTCTTACTCTGTTCAAATCCTCAGACTGGCTGCGAAATTCAGAGGTGTCCTTGAGTGAGGCTTACTGCTCAGTGGCAAACAGGAGAAGACAAGAATGCACTTCAGAACACACACACCAGTCACTAACTTGCACGCACACACACACACACACCGTCACAGAGGCTTGCAGTTCGCAGGTGTGTAGCTGAATGAATGTGAAGCAGGAAATTGCCGAAAAAGAGCATATAAGATTGGCAAATTTTTTCAATTTTTCTGAAAACAGTTCAAGAATACTGAGGTGCACTTTACACCTCTGCGTACCATCAGCAGCTAACAACACTATTTCCTGAACCTTGTCACTGGCCTGCTGTGTCTTCTAGGGATTCTGAGAGGAAAAGCTGCTGCAGGACAACTCAACCGGTTTATTCAGCCTCACTGAACTGCATTTGACTCCTGCTTTGGTGGGTCTTATTATCGTTCCGGCGGTGGAGGTGTGAGCGCCCGGTAGGAGCTGCTACCTGTTCGTTGCCTCTCGGCTGAGCCTGGTGCCGCGCTGACACATCAGTTGGACCAATTAGCTTTTCCTGTCACTTTGCTGTCACTCTCTGGCTCTGCTTACTGTAACACAGGAGTTGGATGGTGGCTTGTAGTGTGCACATCATAGTCAGACACCAGAATAGACAGTGTGGGACGGTCTATTGGCTGCTGAGGCAGGATCCAAACACACAACACGCCGTATCACCGGAATATGTGGTATCAGTGGTGGAATTAGTGTTGCATTCTATGGAGTAGCAGATTACATCTAGTGGAATTACAGTAAACTGACAAAAATGGAAACTGTAATCTACAGTTACTGACAAAAACACTGTGATGATTACAGATACTAAAAAGACTACTACTACTATTTTGGAGGCAAAGTAGTCCAAAAATTACTGAAAGATATAAGATTGCAGTACTGCGTTTACCTTACTTACAGTTTTAATCAGATATTAATCTGTGATAGATTGAATTTTGAAAGAAAAGTCACACATGGACACTCAATCCATGTCCTCAATTCATGCATGGGGGTGCTGTTCAGTGTGGCAGTATCCCGTATATACATATGCCACACTGAACAACCAAACCTCTACTATCTCAAAACAGTGGCATATATGCTAAGACAAACAAGGCAATAGTAATAGGTTTAGTTAAAAAACAAAAAAACACTGTTTCTATAAACATGTCTACAGAATTGTGTCCTGCATCGTCACATTTCAAACAATTTTTCACCATAACACCATTAACATTCTGATGTGCCCTCAGTTCTATGTATGTGAATGATTATGAATGTTGTTTTGTTGGAGGTTTGTTGCATGGGGACTGCGGCGTGTTTGCCACAGATGCGAGGGGAACAGACAAGAGAAAACAAATAACAACAATGCATTAATAAAACATGAGGTTGAACTAACGTGGGACCGGCGGTTTGAAGCGTGATGATACTCAGTAGCAACAAGGGCTTCGGTGTAATAGGGGTTGGGGTGATTTGGCAACATTTGGGGTGGGGGCAAGGTGAAAGCTACTGCACCATGTGTATTATTCCACTAAAAAAACAACCTGGGGGCAAAGAGGGCCTCTTTCCGACAAGTTATCGCACCAAACTTCAGTACGCACACACATATAAACTCATATATGCATGTATGCGTGTGCACCCACATGTGGTACGCACACAGAGACAGAACACAGCTTTGACTGTCTTGATGTCACAAAGTTAATATTAAAATTTCAGTTGTTTGCCTTGTAGCCTCACTGCAGGATACTGGGGATATAGCACATCCTCAAGGTCCAATTTGAATTACAAATCTGCCTGGAAGCCTTTTCGTATTATCTAACGATCTTAAAATATTTAACAGCAATGGACGCTCCTTCAGCATATTACCATGCTCTGACATTCATTTTATAATAGCAGTGTTGCTTGTGGTCAGAGCAGAAATGATAACCTAGATCCACATACCGATAGTGAACACCCCCATCCCCATCTGGCAAGAGTAGGTGCTATGGTCAAATCACTAAACATGACACATTATTACATTATATTCAACAGGTCACAACTTGTTGCAGCAACACTTGTGCCCCATATTTACTGGTAAAAATATGATTACATCATATCTCTCTGCAAATGTTTTATACGAAAAGTAAATTACGCTTTTATCATGCGATATGGCTGCACAGCATCATCATCTTCGATATCAGATAGTACATATCAACTCAAAACCTAATGGAAAAAGAAACCTAATTCCTTTTTTTTTTTAATAGACAGCTGATACAAGGATAATGCAACTGTATATGCAGCCATCCTCCACCATGGCAACAAATCCATGGTTTGAGATCTTTCAAATCCATGTGAAACCACTGAACACAGTGGAAGGGGAGTTAAAATCTGGTAGTGGAGATCCAGGGGGACAAACTCACATGGGGAAATCAAAAACCATGGAAACACATCCACATGGGGCAATCGAATGCCATGGAAACAAATCCATATGACGCCGCAGAGATTCCAGCCGGGCTTAGAAGTTTGTAAGCAGGCAAGGTGAGATTCCTCCTGGGAACCGCCTGCTTAGTGGCAGTGAGTCACACCAGTCACACACCGTTCTCTGGCTCGTTCTACGGTATTTAAAAGATGCAAAATGCCCTGACACCACACTTAGCCAAGCAGTGGGAAACAAAACCAGGTAGTTTCAATATCAATCCAAGAATAAACTGAGAGATTATGTGACCCTCTTGTAACGTGTGGTCACTGTTGATCATTGTGCTCACCCAAATACCACATTTAGAGTGAGGTAGCAAGGACAAAGGAGCAATTGGAAGTCACAAGCACAGAGATAACCTGCTGCAAGACAGCCTGGAAATGTGTAGCGTGTGTGTGTGTGTGTTTGTGTGCTCTTATATGTGTGTGTGCGTTTGTATATTTTGTTAATTATAATAAATAATAATCCATAGACGCTACCTCTACGTGTACATCAAGAAAATATTGCAATATTGTGCACCAGAGTAAAGAATATGAGTGAAGGCTTTTTTTATCCACATCCCATGCCATTGTTTTTGTCTCTTTTTTGTGTAGGCTTTGTTAATTTGCAGTAAAAATATTTCCAAACGCCTTAAGACTTGTGTGGTTGGGATGTCTTAACGCTGTATGTTAATCCAATTCTGCTTGTTAATTTATGGACGTGTGCACTCCCACTCCCTCTCTGAGAATATTCTAGGCCGGCCATGCTGATCAGTGACTGATGCAGCAGTGTGTTGGTGTCGCAGCAGACTGGAAAGATGTGATATGTGATATGTCATGGCCTCTGTTTCAGCTCGCTGCCAACACTATGAGTGGGCTAAAACTGAAAATAGACAGGCGTTTATATGGGGAGATCAGATTGCTGATAATAGCATCACTCTGCAGTATATGAAGCCATTTCATGATGGGATCCAACACTTAGGATATAGCTCATATTCCTCCTAATCCAAACTAACAACACTGACATGTATAAAGCAGATTTCCTGGGGTGTGACGAAGCTGCGGAGGAAAACTCTGACCACGCTGTGTTGTGTTTGACTTGAGATGCAGAACGGAGAGTTCATGTGTCATAGAAAGTGACTCTGATTTTCACAGTGGGGGCCGAGCTGTAACAATAGAAGAGCATCCCTGACACCTTTATTCTGCAGCCCACCTAGCATGTACTCATACATTGTTCCTGTTACATAAAAAAAAAAATGCTAATCTAAAATGTGTCACTGATCATAGACATTTGCGATGCTACATCTAGGCCAAGCATTAGAATTAGCCAAGTATGGGCAAGATTTTTAGAAACAAAAAATAAGTTAGTTATAGCATAATTAACAAATATTTATAATCTCAGTCATAGTCCTATTTTGTACATATAGATATGATAAGATATGTGGAAATTCAGTGTAGTTATATAGTTCTCTGGACAAACTTTATCATTTGTTAACAGTTTATCATTATGACGCACAGTTGATATTCACCTATGCACATCCAAAACAAAGATGGATGTTTTTTATTCAGTCCTACATGTGGCGCCTTTGGCTGAGCGAGTCTCATTGAACCACTGAAAAGAATAGCAATTCAATTAGCACAAAACAGCTCCGGTTGTTAGGCAACACCAAGGACATGCCATTCTTTTGCACTGCGGCATTCGACCGTTCCATAAAATAAAATGCTCTTTAAAGTGAAAATCGCAGCCAAGGATGATTACAAACCTTTCGAAATGCTTGGATGAGTTGCGTTCCTCACCCACGTCCCGCATTGTTTGATTCCGTAAATTGATGTTGTTAGATGTGACTTTTGGTTTAACAGCATCACCTTCATGCCAAAGAATGCTGAGGTCTAGTTGGTGTGAAGCATAAAAGATGTGAAGGCAGAAGATGATTTATATTCTATCACAGTGTCTGCATGGCCTGTAGTGCACATGGACTTGTGAGGACGCAGACACGCTGCCTACTGGAGTAAGCAGAACAGAGAAAATTCAAGCGTTTGCCTAAGGCTACATCCACACTAATACGTTTTTGTTTTAAAACGAAAAATATCTCCGTCCACGCGAGCGTTTCAGAAATAATCTCCGTCCATACGAACACGCCTGAAAACGCATATCACATGACCATTCACATACACTGGGCATGCGCGTGCCGATGTAAACAGAAAGATTGTCTACTCTGCGGTTGGTTGCTAGGCTGCTTCTAGGTTACTATAGCCTAGGTGTTGCTCTCTCTCTCTCTCTCACCCACATCAAATTTACTTTAAAAAATGAACAAAGTTTTACTAAGTTATGGGTCAAGAAATTTGATCAACACACGTCTCACTCGTTTCCCCTCGGTTTCGTTGTCTGTTCTCACAGTAGCAGCTCTGCTGGGTGGCTGGAAGTCCCTGTCATGGGTGTCTGCGTCATCGTTTTCAAAAGTCTCCGTTATGGGGGTTCGAAAACGCCGGAGTAGTGTGGACGCTAGGTGTAAACGTAGCAAAAGTTATGCGTTTTAAAACAAATATGTATTAGTGTGGATGTGGCCTAAGGTGGACAGGCTCTTGGTAAGGTCAGAAGGCAAGGCTTTTCTATTAATCACTAGAATGTATTTCACTGAAGCTGCCAGCTTACTCCATTTTTCAATGTGGATGTTGCAAATCATGAACACTATCACGGTTTTTGCTAATCTATAACAGTGGGCCTGGTGCAGAATCAGTTTTTGTGCTTTTTCTGGTATCACAAATCCTCCTTAACTTACTCTTTTCTTTTGCATGAAAAATCTATGATGATTATTGGATGCTAAGCACGCTTGCAACTAGTCTTTTTTTTTTTCTGTTGTTGTTGAAAGGGCATAGAGCTTTAGCTTTAATTTCCTGCCACTGCTAAACCAGTGATCTGCATGTTGATGCATGTGCGCTTCTCCTGCCGGGGCAGCGCCAAGGAATCATAATTGCCTAACGGTGTTGAGGAATGTTAAGGGCAGAGAGACATCTGTCTGATTAATTATGTTAGCATTAGCCACTCGCCAGTTTTAATTACTTATGGCTGGTCTTAATTCTGTAGAATAGGAACCACTACAGGAAGACATTTGAGGTTTTCTGTTCCTCACACTTCACACCCATCTATCTTTGACATACTGCAAAAGTGCAACGTTCACTCCTTGCTGTATATGTGAGCACCTTGGGAAGTGACTGTTGTCCTTGTCTTATCTCAAAACAACCTTCAAAGATCTAATGTTTAAATTTGCATGCCAACAAGGGCTCACAAATTAAAAACTAAAAGTCCTCATACCAGCAATCAGTGGTGTGAATATCAAAGTAGAGTCACCAGACTGGCAAATACACATGGAGAAGGGACTGTAACTTCATAATACTTATCCTGAAACTACCTGCATGGCCCATCTGAATCTATAAACTCAATTGTATTATCTTACAGTGTGAATGAGTTAGGAGTATTTAGATGGACTTAAAGCACAGGTGCCTCTGGCTATTATCTACCTGACATTTTGTTAAAAGGGAAAGAGCAAGCAGGTGGGGAAAGCCTGGTGTAAGTTCCCTCTGGTCTGAAAAGGTCCCATGATGGGATCATCACACAGAAATAGAATTGAAACTGCTGTCGTTCAACACTGGGCTAAGATACCATTCAGGGATACCAACGTTTTCCTGAACACGTTGTACCCTACATGCCTTGAAGCATGTATAGAGAATGAAGCATGTGCGGTATAGAAGATGATCAGTTCCATCTCAAAACACCAGAAAAGGCAGCAATGTGGAAAGCAGGCAAGTAGAATCATGAAAGTTCAAACAAAAAGACTGTGCAGCAGAAGTTGTTGTTTTGGAAGGAGCTGTCAGAGATCAAAGCCATCAATACACAATAAACCAAGTAAAGCAAGAGTTTAGACAAGATTTTTTTATGATAAAGTTTCTTTGTTGAGCATTTGAAGCCAGGCAGGCTGCAGCGATTGACCACAACGGGAGTAAACTATTTTTCTTTTCACTTTTCACCCTGGATGAGTCACAGCAAGGAGCTCATGTGATTCTGGAGAAGAAAGGCTCGTGTTAAAAACAAAACAAACAAAAAACAACCCAAACACTTGGCTTGCTCAACTTTATCTTGTATTGATGTTCTTTACTTCGGAGGTGGACTTCTACTGTTTGGAGAGCTGATGGAGACCCGTGATCCTGTCTGAATTATTGATAGCAGCACAGTGGGTTTCTTGTGTTTGTTAGGAAACTAAAAGGCCACTGGGGTGTGGTTTTTGTGCATGATGAGAAGAGGATAAGTGTGGCCTTGAACCTGGAGAGAGAGCGCTATTTTGATAAAGTCTGTGGAATACATCGCAGCAGTTTCCATCGAAGTTTGTATAAAAAAACAAAGAGGGTCCGAGGCGCTCTTTTACTTTATATGGGAAGTCTGAGGATCAACTGACTGACAAATGCTGGCAAACGCTAAATTGAGCTGAAATGTGTCTGTCAGTTTTAACTTTTCAGACAGTAAAATAAAGGCTTTCAATTTTTTCTTCTCTGATTCTTAAAGGAAAATTCCACCCTTGTATTTTCTTATACTGTTATTTATCAATCTGTTATGTCCAAATGCATTCCAGTCTCAATGTGATGAGATATTGTAATTTACTTTTTTGTTGTACCCACTTTCCCTCAATCTGCCTTGTCTAGCCTACTTCTACTTCAGTTAGCAATTTCCTACATTTCCCAGAATGACTTTCAACAGTCTTCAGAGAACTTGCCAGGACTTTTAATGATACTGATAGTGATACAAGAGAGTGAGAGTGAGAGTTTCCTGTAGAGAAACAGCAAGAGTGGCACCCCATACTCAAACCTTATCATGTCTTAGCTGTGTTGCATTCTGGTCTGTTGAAGCTGCTGTCGGTGAAGAAATTGGTATCTCTGCCTCTTCTTTTTTTTTTTTTACGGATTTCCCCCCCCCTTTTTCTCCCAATTTGACATGTCCAATTCCCCTGCCTAAGCGGTCCCGGTCGTTGCTCCACCCCCTCTGCCGATCTAGGGAGGGTGTAGACTCTCACATGCCTCCTGCGATGTATGCTGAGTCGCCAGCCGCGTCTTTTCACCTGACAACTAGGAGTTTCACAGGGAGGACGTAGCGCGTGCGGAGGAACACGTTATTCCCCCCAGTTCCCTTCCCCGCTGAACAGGCGCCCCGACAGACCACAGGAGGCGCTAGTGCAGCGACTAGGACACATACCCCTATCCGGCTTCCCACCCGCAGACACGGCCAATTGTGTCTGTAGGAACGCCTGACCAAGCCGTCGGTAACAACGGGGGCGCGAACCTGTGGCCTCCGTGTTGGTGGCGAGGGAATAGACCGCTACACCACCCGGGCACCCCCAGGTATCTCTGTCTCTTCTATGATGGATTTCTACCTGTGTGTCTGTTGAACGTTAGTAGTGCAAAATGGAAGAAGCAGAAATAAGCTTACTGTAGACCTAACGGTAAGAAGAGTCAACTATTGGGGGTATTACATGGCAGACAAAAAAAAACCAAAAAAACAATTCATGCCACCAGGTGCCGGGTAATAGGTAC
>OMOV01089600.1:5784-17732 GCA_900312565.1 Beryx splendens
GTTACTGCGAGAAAGAGATTAAAAGGCGTTTTGTTGGAAGAGGGGGGAAGATAAAAAATAAAAGCCCAAAAAAAAAATCCTTTTTTTGAAATCATTTTTCCGCCCCCCCCCCCCCCCCAAGGGTCCAAACTCAAAAGCAACATCTACCCCAAATAAACATCATCACAAAGACTGCTCAGACATAAAAGAGGCTGAAAAGAGGACATGTGTCAAATACAAAATAATGTTTCCGGCTTTGGAAAGCGATGTGCGGTGCAAATGGATCAGGGACCCCTCAAAAGCAATTACTGCTACGATTCCCACAGCGGAAAACGAGTGTCAAAAGATACAAACCTCAGTGGTCAGATTCCACATTCTATCTGTTGTGTCGGCAGTAACAAACTCAATTTGAAACAGATGAATGTTGATCACTGAGGTCCATGTTTTTTGTTGTGTTGGAGGGACAGCGTACAAAGAAGTGACCCTTAAGTCTGAGCAATTTTGCTTTGAGTCAAAACATGTGCTGCAGATATTAAAATCCAATGCTCTGACCTGTTGGCTGTTTTCCCAAAATGTTGCAATAGTCAAAATTCTAATAATGGTCACATTTAATCACATTGTTATTGTGTTTTTGCAAAAACAAATTTAAACCACTGCAGTAGCAATACAATATAGAATCATGCCTTTAGTATAAAGTTTTATCAAGATGTAAATATTGAATCCCCATGAAGATGCAAATTTCAGTGCTTGAAATGAGTAAATATCTTTGTGACCCATTAGTATATACATATGATACCTTAAAACATATAAAATATATTGTTTGCAATATAGTATTTTGCAATATAAGAGTATATTTACTCTAATATTTATATAAAAGTAAAAAATAAAAAAAAAGATAGGATTGACTGAATTCTTATTCTTACAGTAGATTTAGGTTATGCCATATAGGACTGGCTTTTTAAATATAGATATGCTTATTGAAATGATGAATATGATGAAAGAGAATGCACCTGGGGTGTATAAGGTTTATTTTAACAGACTTATATAAATTTTCAAAAGTGCACCTTGATATATTTATTATGTAATATATAAAATATGTATAAAGAGACACACATAGGACTTGGTTTAATCTGTGTTCTGGAAACTGGCCCTCGGGTGTCTTGGGTGCTCTAGTCATGGTATGAACTACTGGTTAATAATCTCATGGCACTGTGGTCTTATGACCCGGACAGAAAACAATAAAACAGAGCAGATTTAGTATATCTGGGATCTCTCTCCTGTTCAGATGGTCTGCAAGCGAAAGGGAAAAGGCAAAAGAATATTCCAAGCATACACTTAATTGCTAATGGTGAGCCTCAATCATGCGTGGTCTTCCTTTACTTCAGTTAATGGGTGGTTTTGTCTTTGCACCCTTAAACAGCCCATGTGAAGGTATAGAACATGTAATTGCATCAGTGTAAATCCAATGCATATCACGGCAGTTTCTTCATTAGACAGACGTGATGGTTTTACACCATTGATGGATGTGAGATCCGTGGGTTGGTTATGGGGAAGCCATAATGACCAACAGTCAGTGTGCACTGTTCCAGACCAGGGCTTTTGATTCCCTCTAAGATCCCACGGCGACATTATATTCCCCATCTGCAGAAGTTGTATCAAGGTCGCTCCAAATCACCCCCGCCCCCATCAAAGCGACAAGTTCAGACCTGATGCATCCCCACATCGAAGAAGACAACATAAATAAGCTTGGTTGACGAGTGAAAATAAGGCTCCTGGGCGGAGGGAAAAGAAAATATTTTTTCGCCTGTTAATGAAGCCGTCAACAATCACTTTTCAGCAGGGAGATGGAGTCGTGAGGCGGATGGCGGGTTTTGCAGTCTAAGGAAGAGGGGAAGCATCATTACCATAGAAAACATTACCACAAACGACGGACATCCAGGCCATCAAAGATGATCATCTCATAAATTCCATGCACTGTATAATAGGCCTGTCACTCTTGAAGGCTGAAGGGAAAATAATGCCCCCGGCAGATTTTTATCTTCCACAGTGCTTCTGCTGATTACTGCTAAATTGGCCCCAGCTTGTTTAGCTAATAGGCACCATAGACGTGAGACCAGGATGTGGTGGGCAGCTTTTGATGGCCACTGTCCGAATCCATATGTCCCTTTCAATCACTCATCTCTTATCATTAAGCCAATAATTTGTTGAGCAATTAAACTAAGGCCGCTGCAAACAATCACTCAGCCAGCTTAATTTGTGGCATGTCCGAGCGAGAGAGATTGTGCTCCTGCAGCTGCAGCTTGAATGCCAGCGGTAGGTAACTAGCATTTAATCAGCCATCGGCAAAGACCCTGGATGGGCAATCGTGACACACACACACACAGATACACACACGCAGATACACAGACTGGATGGTTAGGGCTTCACACACATACACACACACTACCACACAGAGGCATGTACACATTAACGCACATGCACTGAATAACAATAAGACATTAATTTAGAACAGCGCCTGGATAAATAAAAGACTAATGCCTTAGGTAGGCAACCCTCTCCTTGTCTTAAAGGTCACAAATGATGTCTTTGTCTCAGAGAACATGGAGTCTAGACAATGTTTTGGAGGGAATATTTCTGGTAGGAGGGTAGCATTACATAGGCAGTTTCCTCTCGCTCTCTCGTTAATTACCTGATTATGTTCTGCTAAGGTTAAAGACCCATTCAAAGCCCTGCATTGCTAATTGGGATACAAATGATGCTGCTGTCCTGTCTTCGTCTCCTTGCCCCACCTCCCCTCCAGACAAAACACACACACACACACACACACGCACACACACACATTCCGAACGAATGGAACATCAGTGAAGATGTTGCCAATAAACATAGTGACAGATGCATCATCACACAAGTCATTTTAGATTTTAAAGTGGGAGTCCAATGTATAATTAGGTTTGGAAACAGGACCAAATGTACTATTTTACATGGAACTCCTGTTAGGCTGTTAGATGTTCAGCTGCCGTTTACAATTACGCATTTACGTTTTAGGCATTTAGCTAATGCCATTATCCACAGTGATTTAGAATGAGTGCAACAGCAGAATAATTCCTAGATCTCCAGCTTTACGCATCAAGCAACCAATTGTAAGGAGTACAGAGGTCAGAGCCATGGCAGTAGACCCAAAAAAAGGTATGTTCTTTTCACTAGAATGCTCATGTAAGACAAAAGTGCTAGGAAATGCAATATGAGCTAAGGAGAGCGGTAAAAGGATTTTGTTTTACTTCAAGATAAGAGCATGTTAGAGCAAGTACAGTACAGGAGGAAGATATGGACGAGGGGATATATGTGATTCAGGGCAAAGAGGGGAGGCACTTCAGTCTGTCTAAGTGGTTGTCACACATTTAAAGCTTCCCCTCTCGTACCGTGAATGCATACAGTGAATATTCCCAATTTCACCCTTGCACAGGTATCAAAGTTTCATCTCGTCACTGATGTGGGCCACAGCAGAAACAAAGCCTGCACTCTCTCACACAGCCACATCCACCTCAGCGATCCCACTGTTCTCTCTTTCTGTCTATATCTTCTGTCAACTTCTCACACCGCTTTTGTCTTTGCTGTGTCTTTGCGAGCGCTGCGGAGCGATCCAGGCTTTTTACACATAGATGAATGGCTTGCGGGAGTGGGCGTACAACTGAGAGCTAGCTAGCGGCGGACTCTCTCAGGACCGAACTGTAATGAGCACCATGAAAGGCCCATGTGGCCCACGGAGCTAGCAGCTAGCTGTGCAGCGTAGCCACCACATAGACACAGATGAGACCCTCTGCAGTGTGCGTCGACTCCACTGCTTCTTCATTATAATGGAGTTTCCAGAAAAGAAAATTTAATCAGAACAATTGTAAGTTAATGAGTAATGAAAGCAGGCTGGATTTGACCCCTCCTTCCCCCGTGTTGTTTTCGGCTTCTGCTGCTTCAGTTGAGTCCTAGACAGAGACAAATAAACTTAGCTTGTGTAAATGGAGCAGAAAGCATTCAGAGAGGGAAGACGAATAGGGCACACACTCACACAGTTTGGGGATCCACTTTTATCCCTCACTATATAGAAATAGCCTCTCTCTCTCTCTCTTGCTTTCTCTCTCTGAGGCGAACTGAGAGATGGTGATCTTTTCAAAGGTCATTTGAACCATTTGTCTTATCTCAGAGTTTCTTCACTGAGATGGCAAGCACAACAGAGAAACTTTGCCTCGGGCTTTAGCTTTGTACATTTCATAACCAGGCAGCAAGAGTCCAGGCAACCAACTTCTCTCAGCAATAATGTCTTACTTCCGACTTCCAGCGTTGCCCTCTGATTAAATTACAATGCACTAAATTTGGCAGCATTGATTTTAGATTATTTTTCCACAAACAGTCAACAAAAAGAGAGGGTGAGAGCAATACTGGTGTACAATATCTATATAAATAAAGAATGTGGGGGGATGGTTGAGTATAACCATGTAAACTGCACATGTAGTAAGACTGCTCGAGTTTGAAGTGGGTTTTTGCCATGCTGTCACATCTTGCCCTTTTCATTTTCCTGTATTTTTGCTGTTCTGTCTGAAAACACTAATTACCCACTAAAGGAGAGTGGAATGCCTTTACGCTTAATAAAACGATGTGAAAAATTACCATGAGCCGTTGCTGCCAGTGTCCCACTGTGAGGACTATTGTGGCTGTGCTTGAGCATTGCTCTATTTACCTGCTATCATGACAAACGAGTGCTGATTATTACCCAGGGTGCACTAGGGACACAACAGTCATTACCAGCTTCCTGTTTCGAAATCGCCTGCAGTTAGCCAATTGTCCCCTATGTTGTGCACAAACACCTGTGCTGGACGCTTCAGGCTTTTGGCAAGGGAAAATGATAAAATTAATATTCATACTGGGGCACAGCTTCAGACTGATTACCAAAAAAACGTTATATTTTTTGCTGTTGAGGTTGTTCACTTTGTTGCATCTCTGTAGGTCATTTCCCAAAGCATGCTTGGATTGTAAAGATTTGAGACAAGGTGGCTGTAATTTAAAGGTCATTTACTGCTGACGCTATAGGTAAAGAAGACAAAGCCGAACTCCATAGTGACACTATAACAATGTGAATGATTAACAAGTTTATAATTATCCTGTCGTGCTCTGACTCCTACACTGCTTGTCCAGGACTGTCATTAGTGATTGCCCGAAAGATTAAAGCCCCGATCTCTGACCACAGTGGAAACACAGTTGCCCTGCTAATGGCTTTGTTCATATATATTTTTACATTTTTAGTGGATTTAAGAGATTTTTCTTCCACTGTGACCCCATCGTCTGCGCTTTTGATGAAATGGAGCTTTAGCGAAGGTCCAGTCTGCATGCTTAGGCCTGTAGTTTTGCTTCTCATACCATCCTGCCGTTCACATCCCTCACGCATGCTCACTCATAATTTCCTTGCTGTCATTTCCCGGGCCGTCAATTGAGATATCAGCTGTTCACATCAGCTGGTCACACCTATCCAATAGCACAGCGACACACCTCCATTGTTTGCCTATCATCTTGCTGCTGTCTTTTTAAATATGTTTCTCTCTCTCCGCTTTAGTCCGATCATGCTGCTGTTATGCGCACCTCTCCACCTTCCCGTCCCCGCCCAGTCTTCGCAGCTTCATCAGCTTCATCAGCTTCATCAGCTTCATCAGCTTCATCACTAGCCTCACCAGCCTATCGGTCTCAGCAGAGTCATCAGCCACCACCACCACCAGTGTCTGGACTCCACGGGGGGATTTATCTCTCAGGGCCAGTGCCCCTCGATTACAAAATCTCCCTGTAGAGTCTAAGCGCCAAAGACTCTCTTGTCAAGACTTAATTTTCACTATATCATCTGTTATAATAAACAATTACCTTTACTTCATTCACTTGTCTCTCCTGATTGAAAAGTACGTGACCGCTAAACATGAGCTTTACGTTGGAACAAGGGAATAAAATTCACCTGTTCAGTTTCAACCTGATAAAGTGGATAGTGGTTATATGACTCTACACATTTATGAGCTTTAAAGAAAGGTCTAGGTGAGTCTGAAGCAGCAGAGAAATTAAATGGGTGAAAAACTCAACAATGCAGCTTCCTTACATTTTCTGTATTCTGTTGTGCTTGTTACAGAGACTACTATTCATGACAAAATGAATGTGTATGTCCTTGACCATTAGTGAATAGCAGGGTAGCAAACCCAGGCTGAAGATGTGGTATAGGTGAGAATAAATGCAAAAATTTATGTGTGGGTGGGTACGTGGGTTTTACGGGGTGAGGGTTGCTGGTCTAGCCAGTCAGATCTCAGGACAGGTCAATACCTCGGTAAAGCAGGCCATCATGATGGGGCCTCTTCAATTAACCTGCTGCTCTCTGGCCAATGACATTTAAGCTGAAGCACCAGCCGAATGACACACCAGAGTCACCTCTGTCCTCAGACCTGTTTTACTTTTGATTGCCGTCCTCACACAGTCACCGAGAGCCTGAATTAGAGAGGAGAACTGGCGCACACGCACACACACACACAGAGCGTATTGCCATGGAGTGTGTGAATGCATGTATTTATACGGCTGTTACTGTTTCACCGAGTGCACAACCCCTCCATCCCCACCTCCAGCTTCACACAAGACTGCACACAGTGTTTATGGCAATCCTCGCTGCTTTCACAGCACAGCGCAAAACTGAAATATTCATCTTTAACAAGATGTTTGCAGCACATGATTTATTTTGATAGGCCTATGCCTGCTGCTGAAAATATTCATGGCTAATGCTACCTTATGAAAACAGAATATTCATATAGCTCTATCTGTTATATGCAGACACGCTCCCCCCTCTGTTTTCTCTCATTGATTTTGGCTGCTAGTGCCACCAAGTGGCTGGATTGTTTGGTTTATAGAGGATAATAGCACTGCAGTATTTTTATGCCTCTCCTCTCCTTCCCATCTCAGCCGGCTCAGGGTTTGGTGTGCATGTTGGACTAATATGATTCACCATTAAGAGAGGCTGTATGCTTTTTTACGTGTTCAAGGTGGAAACAGCTCAGTGGCTGTGACCTACAATTCATCCATAACCAGAGGAGACAACGTGTGTGTGTGTGTGTGTGTGAGTCAGTAGGTTCAAAATTACTTTAGGGATGGTGATATATCTGTAGCTGATTGTTGAGTAGCTGCTAGATTGAAGAGCAGTCCACCCGCATCCACCCTCTCTCTTTCTCTCTTAGGAGTGCGTCTCCTGGGATGGAGGGGTGGGCGAAGAGCTGTGAGTGATATACGAGCCAGACTGAGAGAGATGAGAAGGACCTGCCATTCCCTGTCAAGAGGGGACGGTGCAAGGCGAGAGGTTACACACATTGAAATGCCATTTCCAGCAGTTCACTACTTCACACTCGACGACTACCTCGGAGGCTGGGATGAGAAATGCGCCTTATGAAAAATGGCTCCCATTACGGCCGTGACCCCAGCTGGTCTCTGCCGCTGACCTGCTCAACCTCTTCACCCTTCACACACACACACACAACTGCATGCACACACAATCACACCCATACACTCACTTTCTCTCCCCCGAGGGCCTTTACACCAGTAATGACCATCCAGCCACCTGCCAATAGGGCCGTAGTGAGTATCTACCGCTAACCTTTCCTGAATCAGTGTGAACGGATCTGCTTTACACTACAGGACATGAAATTAATCTCGCACTAATCACTAGCATGGGCTGTTTACCAAGTACATCAGCAGGGATCTATCCTGATGAGTTGTAAATCATTGACAAATATCAGTGGTGTTGGAGAAAGTTACTTTTAAAAGTAATTCATAACTTGAAAACTGAAAAATAACAAAAGTTGTTTTTTGTTTGTTTTTTTTAAAGTAAAGTTACATTACAAGGTTTTAAAATGCAATGCAAGACTATTGCTTTGTTTCTAACAGTAAGCCAATTTCATCTACAGTATATCAAGCATACTTAGATTGAATTTTCTTTTTCTTTTTTCCAATTAGGAGCATGTCTGTCCAATACGCTGCAGGATTCTCACTTTCTTCTACTTTTTGGTTTAAAATTTGAAAAAAATGAAACAATATGAAAGAGAAATAAAGTAATATCATTCTAATTTGAGAAAGTAACTAACAACAAAAAATAGAAAAATGTAATCTGAGTACTCTATCTGCAATACTGTTAAAATTTTAACCAACATCATGATTTTAATGTCATTAGAATAGTAAGATTAAGACACAGCCCATGTAAACACCTTAATTATATCTAATTAAGACATTATGTATAATCCTTGTTGAATGCTTGTTTTAGAGCTTTTATGTTTCCTCAATGTGTCTTCAACTTGCTAAGGTGTGACCGCTTACAACCACCCTCTGTGTTTAACATCCTGCCTTCATGCCTCTTGAGTGTGAGTGCTGCAAAATGCCAGAAAATTGCTAAAACAAAACAAACAAAAAAACATGGGAGTAATAGGACTCCACTTGACATTTTACGAAGGCAGATGTGCTTGTAGAGGGAGAAAGCTTTGTTTTCATACATTAGTATGCAATGCTGTATGGAAATGGGTGTAACAACAACAACAGCACATTCTTTCTCCCACACGTCAACATCTTTAATTGAATCATTTTCACAGTCAAGAGCGCGAGCAACAATTAGATTATGTTTTGCACATCAACATAGCTGTTGTGTCCTCTATACAGGAACTGGAGTGGTTTCTTCAGTGTTGACAGTAGGTACTTTAGATGCTAGTTATCCATTCAAATTGATGTTTGTTAGACTTTTATTACCATTACTTTTTAGCTGCGACCAGCAGGTCTAATTTGGCATGGAGGTCAAGTGTGTGTGTGTGTGTGTGTGTGAAGGTGGAGGCTGAAATCTAAAGGGTGGGGACATTTTTGTGTACGTGGTCGCAGCTATTGCAAATTTGCGCTTGTTTCAGAGTGGATGTCCTTTAAGACTTCCATATATCATCGTTGTCACACCACAGCGATGTGAGCGAATAACACTTGCGTGACCATACCACCTTGCTGTCTGTGCCTCTCATCCACTACCTTGCCTCCATGCCTCATCTCTCTAAATCACTGGGAGAGCTGGTGATGACGTGGATGTTTGGGGACGCAGGTTTCCTCTGGGTTACAAAATCACCTGTACAACACCAATTCACTGTCACTTAATAGAAGCTGCTCCTTCACTTCTGTGAGACTTATCAGAGTTTGATGCATAGGAACTCTTAATTTACCCCAAATTTACCTTTCATCTAACTTCACATGATTATGTTAATTGTTGTCAATTTCATGGCTCAAGCGAGTCTAACATTACATCAGATATGAGGCGGGACAACGCTGCAGAGGAATAGAAATGTTGCACGTCTTTAACATATTGGTCAGTGTGTGTATAAGGACCGCAGAGGACACACACCATTACTAATGTAGTTTGAGACAGTGTTCATGGTGAGAAAACAAGAATGCAGCAATGTTGTAAAACATTTATGCAAAACAAATTCGATAAGAAGTAACCTCCAGGCAGTGATACAAAGAGTGGGAAGCAGGCAAACAAATATTTGAGATTTGTTACGAATAATGTCTTCATGTTATGCTTTTCATCTGTATCCAAGTTTGCAGGCAAAGACAACATCTGGTAAATATATATTCAAATTTTTATGTAGGAAGACGCGTTCTATAAAAAAAAAAATAGAAGATAGACAGCAATAGCATCAATGTAAAAGTGGTTAAGAATGCTTAAAAGGCAAAATAATTAAATAAATGCATAATTTTACAATTTTATTACAGCTCTACTGGGGGACACAACTTTGTGGCATCACTGTAAACATGGTTAAGATTGCAGAAAATGCAAAAAGGTGTCATTAGCCAGTGTATCTTATCGGTTTGGGTGAGTATAGCTGAATTGCCTCACTCATAACTTCAATAGAGCACATGGATCTCTGAAAGTTGAAACTGATTAGAGATGCCTGTGGAATAGTTATTAAAATAATTACCTTTTGCAAGTCTAATCCACCATCTAGAACCCTGGAGAGATAATTCTGCCATCACCATATTCATCCGCTGCAGTGTTAACAACACTACTCTCCCCCATGGCTGTTTATTAAATACTATAATCTCCCATGCCACTCCTTAGGACTGAAATGCTGAAGATGAAGCGAGGTACGCTCCTGTTGTGGGAAGGCCGGCTCAAAGACTTGCAGGTTCAAAGAAGTGACTGCTGTCACATTTCGCTGTATTATATCCCTCAAGATGAATATGCATGTCTCTCCCCTAAAAGGGCTGGCTGTAATCTGGGATGAGCTTCATGTTCTTGTATTTAAGGTGATAGAAAAACCACAGGAATTAGTAGGGATGGACCGATTTGACAAGCTCAGCCCAACTGTTGAGGGCTATCAGTACATCCGAGTGATGGTAGATTACTTTGACCGAAATTCTCTGAGGAGTATGGCGCCAGTAGTGAGTCTCTAATAAAAGCTGCACACTTTTAATTACATGTTGAAGATGACTACTGTGTAATCCTTTGTTTTTCTAGGTGAATAACATCATTAAAAAGGGGTTGGAGGGTAAAGTCAAAATCATAATGAAACCCTATTTTTGAGAGCATCTTGCATCCTTAATGTGATGCATTTTGAAACAGGATATTGGGGTGGGACATAATGCTGGGAGGGATCATTCAAAAATGTGCTAGTCTTATCAGTTAGGCAGAGAAAGGCAGTTTTATTTGACGGGAAAAGTGAAGGCAGGACTGTTCAAAAATCTACGATGGTTTTATTGGTTGGAAAGTTATACAGCTCCTATGTACACAATGAAGTTTCTGTTAAAAGTAATGACATTTTTATAGAAAAATAAAATTTTTGGGGCATAAATTGTCTAATAGGTGTATGGTTTGATAGTTAGAATGAATAAATGCATTGAACATCACAAATTGATGATATCTAACAGCATAAGAGCATCTGAAAGTCGATTTAAACTTTAACACCCCACTTACTTCAAATGCCCCTATCCTCAGCGCTGCTCCACCTGCCTCCCATTAAATAATGACTTAAACACATCTATACATTGTGGGCTGTCAGATGCTTAAAGACGGATAAAAATATCCAACAAGTGATATCTTTGCAGTTTGCTGAGTCTCTCTTTGGGCAGGGAGAGATGGATTTCCCCCAAGACACATCATCTATTAATCTGTGCAGCAGAGAAATAGTTCTTAAATTTCTGAATGTGATCCGCTGCATTATCTTGTTGACTCATTATGTGATTTTCTGAAAAATGACACCCTAACTTGGCAGGGAAAATGACGTGTGCTGATAGCAAAGACAGTGAGACACTGGGTGAGCGATTGAGTTTAGTGTAGACCCAATGTTCGTGATATTTTGGAGTTTTACTTTTCAGTTGCTGGACTTTGTGGGAATACATCAGTCTTCACTATCCTCCGGTTAAATCCTCTCTGTTGGCGTTACCAAACTGATTAAATAGTGCGTCAACACAGTAGCTAGCATGAATTTATCAGATATTCACTGAAAAAAGATGGTTCTATATTTATTTTGTACATAGATTTAACTATTACAACTGCAATTGCCAACATGAGCTCACAAAAATACGTGAAATGACCACGACCTCTTAACGTTCCTCTACCATGGAATTTAAATACGTTCCTCCACCACGAATTTAATTACGTTCCTCCACCACGAATTTGAAAACATCCCAAAGGTTGGTTGTTATGGTTATGGTTAGGCAACTAAAACAACTTGGTTAGGTTTAGGGTTAGGTTAAGGTTAGGGTTAGGGTTAAGGTTAGGGTTAGGTTAAGGTTAGGGTTAGGGTTAGGTTAAGGTTAGGGTTAGGGTTAAGGTTAGGGTTAGGGTTAGGGTTAAGGTTAGGGTTAGGGTTAAGGTTAGGGTTAGGGTTAGGGTTAAGGTTAGGGTTAGGGTTTGGTTGAGGTTAGGGTTAGGGGTCAGGTTAGGG
>OMOV01089607.1:0-10566 GCA_900312565.1 Beryx splendens
AAAACCTGCTGGGAACCACAGCCTACACTGAGTCCATGTTGACCCCTAGCTCTCCTGGGAGATCATAAAGTAGCTGCAGCCACTCCCCCACTGTCCCTTGACCCTTAGAGCCGCAAGAGAGGAAAAGCCGGTGCTGCTCCTGCCGCATCATTAGCTTACTGTAAAGCCACTTAAGCGCTGAATATTAGTGAGTGAGTGAGAGGGAGGGAAAGGGAGTGACAAGAGGAGATATAGACTTACAAATAGCAGAGATGTGATCAGAAAGACAAAAAAGTAGGAAAACAGAGTCAATGGATAGAATCAATGGATGAATTAAGAGTTGTGTGGCCAACACCCCAACCCAGACAAATCAGATCCCTTGAATACCCAAGAACAAGAGGCGAGAGAGGGTCAGAGTGAGAGATGAGCTTCGTTTTTTGCTGACTTGGCTGTTCTACAGACAAATAATATTTAACAGTTATGTTACATATTACACAAAAGGCAATTTCTGTGTGTCACAGCAGCACAGCCTTACTTCACATAAATATGGCCTCCATTTTTTATGGGCCAACAGGAACCCTCCCATCTCTCTTTACAATGGCCCAGCCTCTACCCTCAGTGCAGGCTACCTGGAAATCAGTGCATTGGGTTCAGAGGAGGCACAGGAAGTGAGTGGAGACGGCCCAGATGGTGCAGACACAAACCCTCCTTCTCCCTGCTGGCCCACTGGCCACTCACTCACACACACACACTCACACACACACACACACCGGTGGATAAACACAGAGCTCACAAAGCTCTAACTGCCTGCCTGCTGTTGCTGAGACTGCTCTTTCACCACAGTACTGACAATAGGTGGTAGGTCGCTGGATTCAATTCTTGTACAAACCAAATCTTTTGGCCATACTGATCCTGGAGGTATTCTATAGCCAAGCTTTCTCCTGTTAAAAGATTAGCCTTATTTGAAAGAGCACTTCATTAACTGTTTATTTTCAATCTGGGCCTTATTTTCTTTATGTCTCCTAGCGTTCTCCTAGTTTTTGTCATCATGACAACTGATTGTGTATTGGAGAGCAGTTTTGAACTCAGAGGGCCAATGCAATCTCCAGCAGTTGACTCCAAAAAGCCATTAAAACACATCCTTTCAACACAATAACACTCACACTGCAGTTCCACCTCTTTGAATAGCTGTGATTGAACAATTACGACAGCATTTATAGTTACAATAAACCGTTTGATACTTTTTAGCGCTGCTCAATCACTTCCTTGTTTACTCTGCTGGCTGCGGGTTTTCTGCTGCGTTCAGGTCATATTAGAAGAAACAGAACAGGCCTTCATAGCTTCAGCTTGAAAGCGTTCATGTTTCACTCACTGCAACCTCCACAGCCATCCTTTTGCATTTATTAATTTAAAATCAACCATAAACAATCTACAGCATATATTTCATAAGTACAATCGATTGCACGAGTGTGAACATAAATCATAATTTTGATTAATACCTTGGACTGCCGACATCGGTGGATTTCCTGCTATGTTTACTCCATGTGTAGACACACTTCCACAAGTGTGAGTAACAGAGCCTGCAAAAACTTCCCACATATCCTACTGGTAAATTACCACAAGGAGGTTGATGTGAATGTTTTTTTCCCCAGTCAGCAGTTCGCGTTTATGGAGACTCCAATATAACATGAACGCGGTATCAAAGTACTTGAACAGTCTACTTCCCAATTGCATAATGCTCAAATGAATGATCGGAAAATCTGATACAGGCCGGTCCCATTGCAGCGTGAGTGTTATTGTGTTAGAAGGGTGTGTTTTAATCTCTTTTTGGGCTCAGCTATTGGAGACGGTGTTTTGCTTCTGGGTGTGTGTATTGAAGAGCGGCGCTCCCTGCGAACTGAAGGTACGTAAAGCTCTACAGTGAAATAAGCAACTCAAATGTTTTAACACAATCAATCGTCATTACGGGAAAAAAAACTAGGAAAATAATAGCTTGCAAAATAACCAGAACGATCCTTTAATTAAATCTGTCAACTCTGCTAGAAAACAACCATTTCGACCAATATCCAGGCTAAGGTCTCAAATAACTCTTCTTCGCAACAGCATGGCAACACGATCCTACATGAAATATTCAAAGTAACGGGACAGACGGCCGATCTGCACTTCTAGGTGGCGAAAAGCAGAAGGGGTGTCAAACGCTAAATTCAAAATATTAGGACCATCTGCTTCTTTCCATGACTGGCCAGGTGAATCCAGATCAAAGTTACCACTTATTATGGATTTCACTTTCTAAAAGCACTTTGATCATGACGAAGAGATGCAGATGAAGGGGAGAAGACAGTTTAAAGTAGGATTTTTAAGCCTTGAGACAACTGAGACAGACTGCACAGAAGGGGGCTAAACTCTGTATTGGTTGGGTGGTCCTAATATTTTGTGCACTTAGTGTAGGGTTGCGTGTGCTGGTGGTGACACTCCCTCTCTGCAAGGAACAGACCTGGACCGCTCTGAATGCCAGCTCATAACAACTCAGCAGTTTATTTTTAACACCCCACAGTGACTGCGCTCATGAGAATATCTCAACATGTAGCCTGCACACACCTGTCCTGAAATATGGGACCACTGCACTGTGTGACCTACCAGCTGGGTACATACATTACCTAACTGTAACTCATAACTCCACAAATACCGGCTGCGTAATTAAAGTGTTTGCTTGCCTGTCTCACAGGCTACGCTCAACTTCATTGTTCTTTATAGCCCATGCTGTCATTCTTTTTTATGGGAACCCAAATGAGGACAAAGAATTTATAAAATTAGCAAAGTTGGGAGACAGAGGGAAAGGAGTGCGCCTAATGAAAGAGGGATGAAGGTACTGTACCATAAAAGCTAAAGGGGGGAGGGGGTGAAGGCAAGACAAGGAGGGGAGAATGGGGAGAAGTGAGGCCTTTAGTTCCCTCTACCAGGCCAGCAGTAGGCTGAGGTGAGGTAGGGAGGGAGGGAGGGCTGAGGCAGGCTGGCTGACCTGGGCCTTTGTTGGCAGATGGTGGGAAGCGCCGCCTTGGCCTCTCGCTCTGAATGCTAAGCAGTGCTGCCATTGTCTGGGGTGTGCAGCAGCAGCCGCATGCGCTGGGTGTTTCTCTGGCAACCAGGAACAGAAACAAACTGCCCCCCACCCGACACACACACACACACACACACCTCACCATCCACCCACTCTCAACCCCTGCGCATCTCAAACTCCATACAGACACACATACACAGACACAGGAACATCCCCTGAGTGGGAAATCCCATCCACTGGGAGCGCAGGCCAGACGGAACATAACAAGCTCCCACACTCCTGACCTCAGAGGGCAGGGGAGAGCAAAGGGGCAGACGAGCTGCGACACTCACATGGCTGGTACTCAATAGACAAGAAAATCAAACGCAGTGTCGTCGAGTGTATTGGAATCCTGATTGAACTTATGGATTGTCTTTTTTTGTTGAGAAGTTGGTTGACATTGTACTTAGCAAGAATTCCGTTTTTAAAGAGGGGATCTATCGATGATTGTTGCTGCACCCAAAACCCTGGTACCCACATTGGTAAATATTTAGCTGGTGTAATTACTATGGAACGAATGTACTCCATCAGTACATTTATGCACATTTTAACTGAATTTTAATTTCCCACATGTATAGGCATGTACCCATATACACTGAATCATATTATAATGTAGCTGTAAACCAATTAGGCTAACTCTAATCTCTACTACCCCTGAAAAGCTACAGCAACAGTAATTACAGTCTTATAAACTACTATTACTTTGATGCCTACCACAAGTTTGTCCTATTATTTTTAACAAGCAGGCATGTCCGCTAGCATCGCCAGATCACTGGCCACAGCAGCATCAAGAGGGGTTCAGAAATGTAACTCAAAATCAGATCAGTCACACGGGTGGACCTAGCCATTAAGTGAAGCAAGAGCAATTGTAACCAACCACTAAGCCAAATAAAACAATTATGCCAATGAGGTGTGACATCCCCACATCAAAATTAATATTTGTCATTATTATAGCTATCATTATGTATCCCGATCCCTTCACTGAAACATCCGTAACAGTAAATGGATAGGGAGCAGTTCCATACTCAATCGATTATTACTATCATCACGCTGGAAGTAGGTCAAGTAATTTTACCAGTCATTTTAAAAGCTTGGAGAGTCTAAAGAGGACACAGCACAAAATATATATATACATACATACATATATAGACAGCATTGCCCCTTGTGCTGCATCTGATTTACTCATCCAACTTTAAGATAATTCAAAAACATCACATCACAAGAGAGAGAGCATAAGATTGCTCCCTGCAATTACCAGCTACTTACTGTCCCTTACAGATGTCAGTGACACAGGCTGGCCTGGCCGTGGGTGGCAGAAAATCAGGCTGAGACAACACACCCAAAGCTAAGCCACAACAGAAGCTGTCAGATCTGTAAACCACATCTCTCTGCCACAAGCAGACAGAAGAAGTCAACATAATCCTCTCACACTACCGCCACCATGCTGGAAATTAAACAGGAGGTGACATATCCACGGTGACTTCACCCCAGGAAATGTAGAACCACGACAGAATAATACTGGTCTACCACGGAGTGTACAATATTTCTGTAGGCATGGTGAATTCTTATTTCTGTGTAAAGCCACAAGTAAAGGTCTATTTTGACCTTACTACTGCAGACAGCAGTAGGCCATGTCAATAAAGCTTTGTTTATTAAAAGGCAGAGACAGCACTTGGCCATGACAAACACCAGGTCAAACACCAGCTTTATCTTTGCAGAAAATTTAAAGCACATTTTAATCCAGAGTACAGAAGACAAAACACCATGATGATGCAATATCCGTAAGATGAATAAACTCAAACTAATTTTATCGGCTGATTATCTACGTGGTCATACCAAGTGAGAAAGCAAACGTCACCATCTGTCAAGATGGTCATGAGCTACCAGCTTACAACCGGCTGTCATCTTGAGCTGCCTGGCCCTGGCACTGGCACCGGCAGGCCTGTCAAAGTGCAGCGTAGCACCCCATTACAAAGCTAACGTTACTCAGGTCATGTGGAATTTGAGGGGAGAGGAAGCGTGGTGACCAAAGCCTGGCCTTACACGGGCTATTGGTAACATTAGCCCCGTTACAAAGCCACAGGTCACCATCCTGAAATGGATGAAACGTGCTGTTGTGCGACGTGTCTTCAGACTTCTGCACTGGCTAGCCAAGCTAGCTAGCTGGCTAGTAACTAGGCTAATGCACCTTGCTAGCAACAAGCGGTAACTGAACAAAGCCGGTAACCGGTGTGGAATGCCCGCAAGCTTGCCGGTTATAGCGTCCCTACGCCACGTAATGTTACCATACGTTACAAGTTGGTAACTGCGATATGTCATGGTCAAAGATTATTAGTTACACATATAATTGGAAACGGTAGTGTAACTACCGTAAATCGAGCTGACATTAGCGTTAACTACGGCGCTGCAGCCGGCTTCATAAGCTAACGTTAGCATGCTAGCTAGCTAATTGTCCCTCCCCTCCCTGTAACGTTAACCTCCTTCCACACGAAACATCACTCGTTCCCCGCATCCAACCGCAATTATTATGAATAAAACAACCAAACAGTGTATTCTACATTTATAAAGAAACATGAAATGCATCAAATCACAAGCCGTTCCCGTGTCGCTGAAGTGAAAGGATACTGAGGTGGCGGAACAGCGGTAGGCTGAGGAGCGGTTGGGGCTCCCGGCGGTAAAGACACGGAGGTCAGGGTAGCCCGCAGTTGGCTCGACGGAGAGGGGCCAGTTCCAGGTCCGCTAACTGCGACAGCGGCGGATTTGGTGACCACTTTCGGTGGCAAACTCATCGCAAAAAATTAACAAATGAAAACAATACCTTAATAAATACTGATACAAACAATGTCTAGCTTGCATACATATAGCAAGCGTTGCAGATTCTTGAAACAGGCCCCAAATCCCTTAGACGTAGGTTAGTGGGATAGCGAAGCTCGAACAGCAACACAAATGTCTTTTTCATGGAAAGTCGCTGTTCGGATCAGCGGTGCTATTCATGGGGACGGTGGGAGGTTTGCCTCCCTTGCCCGTCCGGAACCTCCGCGGATCCGGTTCGGTTCGTTTCTTCAAAGAAATATTGCCGCGATCTTCAACCTCCTTCAGCAATTTACCTTTTCTTCTCAGCAAGTGTGTTTTCTATCATTTTTTTTCACGGAGATGGGAGACTTCGTCAACATGGCGTTGCGGCCGCTTCCAGCAGTCCGGGCAGGACAGATGATTCGGCAATTCTCGGCCAGTTACGGAGATGCTCGGCTTTTCAAAGACGGCTGTCGAAAGCATGCTTCATATTTCCACAATGTGTCGTAAATACTAGTTAAGCTAGATTGTTTTCTCCGGTTTTCACATTTTCAGCATGGTTGACAAAATGAAAGTTTTTAAGTGTGAGAATGTGTCTTTGCTACGGCTGAAACACTGGAACAGATAATAATAAAATAAAAAAAAACTGACCAGTAGTATCAATTTATAAGTATTTTTCGAGTCCAGGATTTGCAAATATATTTGTCCTAAAGACTTACCAGCGCCTCCTCAAGTTATTTTCTACAATATGGTCCATATCCTGCAGTCTGCAGCAGCATGACTGACACACAAACGTGGGATTTGTGTGTGTTTAGCGACATCTAGCGTCCGCGTTGCTACCTCACACGACACTTTGCATTAGATTTACTGTAGGATAGGATTTGGTACGTGGTGTGTGATCTGAAGCAGTGGTTACATAGGCCTAGCCCAGCTAGTCATATGCCTCTGTACAACAAAGATAGCTGTGTATGTGTTTCTGTGTGCTAGATAAACAGAGGGAAAGTTCATCCAGTTCTACTTATCAGTTGAACACAAACCGTGTACAAAGACTTGATGTTTTAAAATAGGTTTTACTACACAAAATAATTTGTGACAAACTCTTATCATAAAAAGAAGTATTGCAGATACATCATACCTTATGTGACCAAATATTGAATGTGAAATGCAACATGTTTGATGCTTTAACGTTTTGCACTGAACTTAATACATCCTTCATAAGTTTTTGCTTTATATAAATCTTCCATTATAGAATGAAATGGCAGCAGTGTGATGCTGCTACATCTCGCCTCCAGGTCAAAACATAGTCTGCTTCATCCTTTAACACAAGGATCACATCAATATATGGTTCCTTTATAAAAACAGACAGAATGATAAGTTCAATCACATCCTACACAAAATGTTGCTGTAGCATTTGCTCATTAAAAACACGTTTCTCCCAATTCTTGATAGCTATGACAACTCCCATATTTGAACTGGATTTTCATCTTTTCAAGCTAAAACATTTATAGTTCCTCCCGTTCACTGTCACATAAAAATCTGTGACCATAAATTACATAAGACTGGGGAAGAACCAAGCACAGTGAAGAGTTTTAAAAAAAAAACAACAAAAAAACAGAAAAATCACTTTCTGTGACACAAGAAGTTTACAAAAATTTGAATGAGAGTGGTTCCCCCATTTTGTTTCCAGTGTTAAAAAAAAGTCAGTTCTATTAAAGTTCAGAAGCTGCTGGGGAAAGCTGTTTGCTAAACCATCGGTGTTTGCGAAGGAAGACTGGGCGAAGTCATCCTCCACAGACGGCAGGCAACAATTTGTCCTGATGAGGAACCTGAGAAGCATTAAGTGGTAAGGCAGTTTGATTTTCAGTGGTTTAGCGTCTTGCGTTCTCCGTTCGGGGAGACCTTGTCACCGCCCCGATCCACTTCCCCAAGGTGCGTGAAGCCGTGTAAAGCAGCGTTCGGCGCAGCGAGGCCTCACCAAAGCTCGCACTTATGTTTGGGGTTCATGGGGGCGTCTGCCTTGCAGCCAAAGTGCTTTGAGAATTCGTGTGAGTTGGAGACGGTGCCGATGACTCTGTATCTTGATGGACTGTGAGGATCTGTGATTACGCCCTCGTGTGAGCTTTCAGGAGTCCTGACGGAGCACCACACCTGGAAAAAATGGGGTAAACACACACCAAATGAGGAAAAATGCATTTACATTGTCCTTCACTGATTTCTATGAGGAGGCTGCTGAATTTTTACATTTTATTCTGATGTTTTTCTGCTATTGTTTTATATTCATTGGCATTCATTTCTAATTATTACAGTTCTACTAATGGTTTTTGCTGGATGTACTTTGTGATTGTTTGTTTACTCCTTATATTTAACTTTATGATAATAATAATAATAGTATTAGTAGCAGTAAAGATAGAATATGATATGATTGATACAAACCTGGGCAAATCCAACAAAAAACAACTGATGGTTAGTCATTCCCAGGGCAGGCAGTGTGGCCTCCTCGCCGTTCTTTTCAATCCAGTTCACATAAGCCTTCAAAGCAACAAACGATCATGTTACACACAGCATTCACTATCCTGCAATCCCCATGGAAAACTGTACAGAGATATATTACGAGAAAAATCAGCAGGCCCGCTTCGCTCGTCCACAGTGTCTTTTTCCGCCTAGTTAATACGCACGGCTTATGCAGGCCGCTGTATATGATTTGCTCATCTGCTCCCTAACCTATGACTTTTCATTACATGGAAAGAATGTGTGCATGTGAAGGAGTAACCGGAGGCTGACCAGGCCACTCGTAGCCACCTGTTGCCTTTCCAGGCTTCACAGTAAGGTAGACATCCTGCTTTTTTCCACTCCAGATTATGGATGTGACCCACAACAGCACAAACAACTGAACTAATGCAGTGGATCAACGTCAGATGAGACGTTTTCTGACCTTGTAAACATGAGATGTCACACTGTGGCCTCGGGGAACATAACAGTAAATGCTTTGACTCTCTACAAAACAATTAAGCCGCACTCTTGCACAAGCACTGACCTGTTCCTCGACATTGCTGATTCCTCACACATAGGAAGCTATTTTCCCGCACAGGGAAATAAAAACAATAGAGTGTTAAAGGCTTCCTGATCGGACTTCAGACCTTGTACGCAGCTTTGAGTCCACCGTTGTCTGCGATGTTCTCTCCCAGGGTGTGTTTCCCATTCAGAGGCTCCTTGTTGATGCTGTAATTACTGTACTGCTCCACCATACACTGGGTCTGCTTCTTAAAGGCCTCCACAGACGAGTTCTTCCACCAGGAACGCAGATTCCCATCCTTGTCATATTCCCTCCCTTTCACATGAAAGCATGACACATTACTGAACTCTCTGCCCAGTCATATTTTCTGTCAATTTTAATCAGCATGGGATCAAAAGAGCAAAGTTATGTGTCATCCTCTGAAAAGTAAATGATTTAAAAACCTATTTACCAACCTTGGTCATCAAAAGCATGAGTCAGTTCATGTCCCATGACTACACCGATTCCACCAAAATTAAGAGCTCTGGAAAACATAAAAAGAAAGAAATTAGACATTTTAACCACAGCGCTCCATTATATCACAGATAAGAGCTTTTCCACACTTTTGTGTACAGAGAGTGAGTCAGTTAAGATGGAGCACAAACACGGGCTCAAGCTCAAGTGTCTACTTCAAAAACAGCTGGTAAGTTTCATTGTATACTGTGTACAAACGCTGGAGAACAAAATTCATAAACATGATTTACAAACTTGGAAGTGCCTGAAATAGCGCAACGTGGGAGACGTACTTAGGCCAGGAACGGCTGTAGAACGGAGCCTGAAGAATCCCTGCTGGTAAAACCATCTCATTCTTGGTTGGGTTGTAATATGCATTCACAGTCGGGGGAGTCATGCTCCACCTGTAAAAACACAGGACAAAACCGCCACGTGAGGCTGACATCAAGGTCACGACAAATACCGCAGATTGATTCTCCCCTGTCCGCTCTGCCAGGCTGACTACAGATCAGTCTGGAGGCCCCGGGAACCCAAATCTGCTGCTCTGCCCCCCCACCCCCCACCCCAACTTCCAATAGCCTAATTAGCGGCGAGAAGTTGGTTGCCTGGGAACGCTTGTGGATGGCTGCAGTATTCCGTTGAGTCAGCATAATGGGAATTTGTCTCCGTCAGAGCGAACGACCTCCTGTCTGGCAGGAGGGCGAGAGAGAGACCCACTCACTGGTTTCTGTTGGGAGCTTTCCTCAGCTGGTCCGCGGTCACTCTGGCTGAGAAGTTGTAGTACTGCATGACGTTTTGGAAATAAAGGTCCGACACCACCTCAAACTGAAAGAGAGGGGGCAAGAATCGCGTTCAGTGTCTAACAAGATGCAGCTCGACAGCATGTGTACTTGGCTGACATGAATCCTGCTGCGAGGAATGACTAGCACGTGCAGCGCAACAGCACATTTACCTACATCATTGAACACCTTGTCAAGCTTTGAGCCGTTCATGATGAACTGCGGATATCCCACCATGTTGTATATTGCGTCCGCCTGTGAGGGATGAGAGGAAAACGTTTTAGGGACACGTTATCACACCAGATGGCACTGCAGAGCTGCTGTATTCCTCAGCCGCGACAAAGCAGAGAGCAGTTTACTGGAACTAACTTCAGCTCTACAGTTAATGTGGGGGGGGGGGGGACACAGGGGGA
>OMOV01089609.1:0-11078 GCA_900312565.1 Beryx splendens
GTGGTGAGCGCAGGGAGCGCGCGCCGAAGCGCGTGCCTCCGCCGTCTCTCAGGAGAGGAGACCTGCTGGAGGTTCCGAGAACTTTATTCACTCACTATGGGATCTATTTAGGTGACAATAAAGTCGCTCACCTGATCCCCGACATCCTGCCTGTACTCACAAACGACCAGAAGTTGATCAGCACTGTCATAACAAACAAGAGACTCATCTTTGGCTGCATGTGCAGGTTTGCCACGGTGCGCGTGGACACACTGGAAGACTTTGCATATGGCTCCAACATAATGGTAAACCATATGGATCAGCTGATCAAGACACGAGCGTTTCAGAATGAAGTTGTCGCAAAGAGAGCCGAAAAGCTTATCGGAGCAATCCCATACAGTTTGCTGTGGAACAACTGTGAGCACTTTGTGACTGACTGCAGATACGGATCTGCCGCCAGTCAGCAGACAGAGAAGGTACAGGCTACCTCCTGCAACAATCACACCTTTCTTTCACTTACCAGCTCTCATTCTGCAGCTGCATTCTCTTAACTGCATGTTTGCATAAATGCGTCACGCCAATGGCATGTTTGGAATTAATATGAATAATCCTTTTGCTGATATTTTATTGAATATATTATAAACTCCACGTTCAAAAGGAAGTAACCAGATGATGAGAATGTGTGCAGACTTAATGCTTTAGTGTTGTGCACCAAGTTGCAAAAAACAGTAGCTCCTATGCCTGTTAGTTAGCCTATCTTTTAGCAGAGTGCATAACATATTGCATACACATTAATTTGATGTCTTTCCTTTGTAGTTTTGCGAGTGCTTGAAATCCATCATCCGAGACCAGCGGAGCATCATTGTAGCAGCTCTTCTTGGAGTTATCTCCATCGTCTCTTTTGGCATGGCACCTTCAACTACATTACCCACAATTCTTATCCCCTTCACCCTGTGGATGGCTGGGTGAAGGATCCCAGCAGAAGGCGATCAAAAAACAGTGAACTGAACCTTTATTTTGCAGAGACATTATTGAAACGTTTCAGAATGGTGCTTCTTTTCCACTCCATATGATGCCTCATAAAATGCTTGGCGTTACAAGCATAATACTCATTTTTACTAAGTAGGGAACATGGCAAGTACTGATATTTACTGTACAGCTGATGATTTTCCGAAGCTAGTGACCCATCATCTTAAATCTTTGATGCAGAAATACTGTTTGTGATTCATATCTCTTAATATTTAAGCTCGCCATTTAAACCAGGATAAGGAAATCTTTTCAACCATGATGTATGTAAAATAGGCATGTTCAAGTTTTGCACTTGAGTACTGTACTTAATACAATGCTGCTTTGAAATTTTGGTTTTAGTAGCCAATAATGTAAATATGCAAAATGTTTAATAAACTTTTTATTTTTTATTTATGTGCCTTGTGTGTGTGACAGCTTCATACACCATAGTTCACATTTCCAGCCACATGTCAGTGGAAGCAGAACCAGCCTTAATACAGTATGTATGATATGAAGTATTCACTTAATCTGAGACTTCATTTTCAAAAACTGTGTTGGCTAATAATTGGCTGAATAGCGTTATCAAACTACTGAGTCTTTATTTAGACTATGATACAATACCTGTGACCTTGTATGATATGCTGTGATGTATTTGGTTAATTAGAAACCTCATTTTCAAAAACAGTGCTGATTAATGATCTGTATCTAATACTTAGGAAAGAATGCTGAGTAATGATGACAGAAACCTAAAATCTCAGGCGTGTCATGCACAAACCAGTAGCCTATTGTCAAACTACAAGCTGTTTATTCAGGTACGATGGTACGATATCTGTGACCCTTTAAATGAGGGTTTAATCCCCACAGTTGCCAGTTCAGCCCTCTTAATTAGAACCCTTGACCTAAATACACTGGAGCCCAGGTCTGAGTTTTGAAATCAAGTCAACCACACATCCAAGTGATTAGAGAAAGCTCCTTTATTTCTGTCAAAATCAGACTGAAACATTGACCAATATCTAATCCTACTAATCGCACTAGCTCCTCCCAATTCCCACATAAATAAAGTGCTCAGGTGTCCAACAGTGTGCTGCAGACTGCCATCATGTTTCCTTTCCAACTGCTCAACATTTTCTTTGTGGCTTCCAAAGTCAGAAAGGAGGACTCTAAATACGACCCCTCGCATTACAAGCGTGGCGACCTGTTAGAAGTCCCCAGGACCTTATTCACCCATTTTGGTATTTACTTGGGTGACAACCGGGTGGCGCATCTCATCCCAGACATCCTGCCAGTGATTTCCAAGAATACATCTGCTATTGCCAAGATGGTGACAAACAACCGTCTGATACTAGGAGTTATCGCCAAGGCGGCCAGCGTCAGGGTGGACTCTTTGGAGGATTTTGCTTATGGCTCAGAGATTCTGGTCAACCACATGGACAAGGTATGCAGCCAGCCTCCCAAGGACGGGGACGAGGTCGCCCGGCGGGCCGAGAAGCTGCTGGGCTCCATCACCTACAGCTTACTGTGGTACAACTGTGAACACTACGTCATGTACTGTCGGTACGGCATGGCCATCAGCTACCAGACATACCAGGTAGAGTAACTGGTCTCCTGTCAGCTGGACAGCTTCATATCAGAGCAGTGAAAACACAGCTGGGTAAGCTTGTAGGACGTCATTAACATATGGTTTGTCCATTGTCTGACAAACTGGCAAATATATGACAGTTTGAGGCAATTCCAAGAGCCTGTTGTGAAATATATAGAAGTCATTATTTATATTACAGTGGAATAACTAATAATAATAATAAAAAGCTACAGTCTGTGATGATTATTATGAGCAATGAGTGCCTTTGTACTCAGCAGATTTACCTTGGGTGAAGCTGCTTTTTCATAGTATAAAATATACAATTTTTATCAAGTGTCTAGAGCAAAACTGTTGCTGATCTAAGATCAGTGACCAAGGCGTTTTTGACCCCTCACTGATATGAACAGCTAAACCTACATGTGGGCCAGTGCCCTGTTGGCATGCGATGGAAGAAAGAAACTTCCTCTGATGTTGAATCTTGGGGACTGTTGCACTGAGAAGGTCACATGTAAAAGATCTTGTTTTGGGGAGAGACTCATTTCACGTGTTGCAAGAGAAATACCTTGAACCATTCCAGGGATTTAGTGAAAACAAGATTATTGGTCAATATGTGTGTATAAACACTCACGTGCAAAGTGGAGAGAATCTGAATGTACTTATGAGGGAAGGTGGCTTAAGGATCTTATGTTAAAAACCAGTCTTGTGCTTAAATACTCATTTCACAATGACAGACTGTTGCAGCTTTACTCCTCCACCAGCTAACATACTTTAGCTGACAAATATATGACATGTGGTCATGTTTGTCACAGCAGGGGGTTATTTGCGTCAGTCTGAAAACTAAGTTCAGTCATTCATGAGGTGAGCAGCACCATCTAGTGTTACTTTACGCCCAAATTACTGACATTATTGTTGAGGCAACAAAGACGCTCTCTGCATTTTTTCTTGACAACAGCCACCCACTGCACTTCTGATTCATAACTTACTTTGTGCTAAAGGTTTTGACCGCTTTGTCTAATTCTCACTGTCTCTCTTGCAGTTCTGCACAACAGTGAGGAAGATTGTGTGCAGCAGGATGAGTGCCTATTTCACCGCCCTGTGTGGTGTAGGAGCCATGCTGTATCTGGGCTCTGTGACGCCGCTGACCACTTTACCCACCCTGCTCATCCCCTTCACCATCTGGATGGCATCCTAATGGCCTCTAGCAACATGACTCATGAGGAGAGACTCTAATCTAACATGTTGTGGAAGCTGAAACAAAGTCCTACAGTTTAGCTGTGTGACTAAAGGCACTGGGAAATGAAACACGATGTGATAAAACCAACAACATTCTATTTTTTACATTATTTGGACAATTGTTGAATCTTTATATTTAGTGTTGTATTATTTTTCTGTAGTCTCGATGGGAGGACGTTATCAAATAATTATGAGATTGTTGATTTGTCCATGATATTGCTCAAAAGCTGATTTTCAGATAGACTGCTAATTTTGTGTACTGTTCAACATGAATCTCTGTTAATACTGTAGCTCATAGATTCTAACTGAGCTGGATCCTGAAGATTGGGATGAAGCTTTCTTTGGGAAGAAGAGATTGACACACAGCATGTGGCCAAGAGGCTGGAGTCACAGCTGACTCTTTCCTGACTTTATTTAAAGATTAACTGGCAAATGTTGTCATCAGTGTGATATCACACTCACAAGGTCGGCTTGGACAAAGTGCAATAAGTTTCATCTTTTGAAGTATCATTGTTGATGTAATGACGATGGTCGTGTTTTTGGCTGTCAATTAAAGATGTATTTCTACCTGCCTCTTGTTGCGTTTCTCATGTGAAACATCACATCTTAACACGTCACATCGTACTGCACTAGTTAATAATACTTTCATACAGTCCCTCAGTTATGCTTGATGTAAAAAACAACACAAAAAAGCAAAACACATTTGAAATATTTAGAGGGAGAGCCCATGGGAACATATTACAGGCTTGGGAAAAGAACAGCCAGAAACAACCGCAATTAGAGCCGCATTTAAAAATTACATTTTTCCTCATTAAGTTGTAGTCAACCGCGAAGAATGTGGTCAACTCTCTGTCATTGTAACTACATGAAGAATCACATTGTGCCAGTAGGCAATGTTCCTAACCCTTCATTTAGCTTTTCCACTGAGAATTCAGAGCAAGCAAACAAAAAGGTCTCTCAAAGAGACGGATGGGATGGAGGGGATGATTAGTGGTGAGAAAGGAATATGATTACTAACAAATCATTGAATCTTTAGTTTGAGAGCTAATCAGATATGACTAGAGAGCTATTATGTTTGTACTTGTAAGGGTTGAAACAGATGTCAACTTCAACCAAACAGTTGAGATTTAATCCTAAACCTCTGGGTGATTAACTATTTACAGAATCAGTGCTGTAAATAACTGCACCATGCTGCTGACTAAAGTGAAAATGGTAATAAAATGGTGATATGGGGGTATGATGCTCCATTGTTTTAATGCATTTAATAGATTATGTAAGAAAACGGCTGGTTTGTGGATGTGTGTGTGTGTGTGTGTACTGCCTAAACCAGACTGTATGTTAAGACAACTGTTGTGTATGTTGTGCATCCAGCATCATCTCTTTCCCCTCAGCAATCTCTCCCTTCACTTGCTCTTCTTCTCTCACTTTTTCCACATTAAGAACCTGCTAGATGCAAACTGCAGACTTCAGAGATCCTGCCAAGCAATGTCCATCCATCTATCTATCTATCTATCTATCTATCTATCTATCTATCTATCTATCTATCTATCTATCTATCTATCTATCTATCTATCTATCTATCTATCTATCTATCTATCTATCTATCTATCTATCTATATAACACCTAGGTAATTGGACTCAACTATGATCATGTCTATAACGATATGACCTCACACCCCTATACATCCATGGATAATGTAAAACACAGTCTGAAAAACACATGACGATATCTCTATCTTGCAGTTAAAAGGTGTATTCACAGATTTACAACTATAGTAAATTCTACCAGAGCCACCAGACAAAAGTTCTTGTGGCCTAAGCTCTGAGAAATGAAGCTGATGTCAGGATTTCCTCCATTAGGATCTTAAATGGCTGCTGGAACTTCCCCAGGATGTTTAATAAACCTTTAAGATTTATCCCTGCCTTGACCCTGACTGACTGAGACAGGTAAAGACCGGCGTTAATGAGGGATAATTGCCTGGCCATCACGTTGAGACACTAATCCTGCAGAGAGGCACCGTGTATTGATTTAAGAGAGGCTGAGACACAAGGCTGAAGCTTAAAACTTCCATTAAGTCGAGTGCAGGTGTACAGCTGCAGCACCCCATGCTGAGGCTGAAGAGTAACCGGGCTTTGTCGCTTCCAAAATTGACATGCCTTCAGGTTTTAAGCTGGATTTACTCAGGGAAATCTTTTTTTCATACTGTATGTATGTACCCAGATGGAGTCATGGGTTTTCCCTGTTTCACCAGTGATGGAGAGATCACATTTGGATGACAAGGGGGCTTTAAAAAAAAAATCAAGTTTTCTGTTTCTGTGTAAATACAGCCTCCGACAGAATGGTGTGGGACAAGGCCGGGCCATATGGTAAACCATATGGTAAAGAATGGAATGGAAAAGAAGCTATTACTGTATATCTCCTCAGAGCCGGCCCTGACCAATTTGGCGCCCTAGTCAAGATTTTGGCTGGTGCCCCTTGCTTCACAGCCAATTCCACCAATATTCATACACTCACACAGAAACTGCATAGCGGGAATGTGCAGAGAGCCCAGTATTTGTACTTGTATCTGTATTTGTTGAGGCAGCAAAATTATTTGTATTTGTATCTGTATTCGAATAAAAGTGGAAATAGGCGTAACAATCCTGTTTTTGTTTTTATTACACTACTAATTTTAGGATATTAAAGGGTTAAAATAAGTGTTCTTAAATTAACTATTTTGCAAAGGAGGGTTCCCACAGTGGGTCCTGAACCCCAGTCTCCCAGACCCCCGATGACTGCACTGATGACTCAGCCAAAAATCAGCTCCACTAGACCTGCAGCTATTTATACATCCATGACAGACAGACAGTGGAGCAGAGAAGAGAGACAGAGACAACGGTGTAACCTCACTACGCTACGAGTCCCGACCTGCGCGTTGTTATTTAGCATGTTTTTTTTTTCTTCTTCCCTCATTTTGGGCACCCCTATGGATGGACGGCGCCCCTAGCATTCACCTATACCGCCTATGCCACGGGCCGGCTTTCTATCTCCTGCATCTTTTTCATCTTTTAGTCCTAAGTCCTGACAAGTGTGTTTTGTTTAATGTGCAGAATTTTGACATTGTTCAAAACATACGTTTCATTTTGCATTTGAAACTATGGTGATATTTGTCCACTCCCTTATTCATTTCCAACTGTTTTTCACCCAGACCGCAGTCTTGCTCGGCCCGCTGTCGCCTCGAGGGACGACACAGGCCGGACATTCCAGCTGTGAAATGGTTCCCACACTCCAAGGTATCCGTCAAGATGGAATAAAGCTTGGTATTATGCATGCTTTATAGATCAACTATAACATATTTTGTTATTCCTAACAAGTAGCTGGATAAAAGATTAGCTTATCCCCCATCCCTTTCTCACAAAGTCTATACCTAAATAAATAAATATTATGTTGAACAGGCTGCTGTATTTCTTCCTCTACAAACCATCCACTTCAAAAATCTCAAAGGGGAATACTCAAGCCTGTGATACAGCAATATGTAAAATATGAAGCTAATCCATAGACAGCGACAGGGTTTTACTCCCAAATTAGTGTCATTCTACAGCAGTGTATGAATCATAGAAATGTACCTTATGCCATGAACATTTCCCTGAGTGCTCTCTCACAGCAGGCTTTACCATCTTTCCCGGTTCAGTCTCATTAGTGCAACTCAAGTTTCGGCGTCTTCATGACATCACAGGTTCATCACAAGTCATGATCAGACTAAAACTCAGGGCTGTGCTGCAGGCAGGCTAACTCCAGCTAATGCTAAAGGTCCAAGTTTGACTACTTGTAGCATATATTGAGCATTGCTTGTGCCCTGAAATGAGAGAAAATAATGGGAAATCAATGCTTCTGTTTCAGTTTGTCAATAGTTAAATGCAACTGCTGCTTTTAGTTTCCGTGTTGAGCACGTTGATGATGTTCAAAAATAGTTTTTTGGTTTGTCTTAGACCACAGACAGAAATGAGGTTCATGTTTTAGTACTTTGATTCCCACCATCAGGATGATCAGCGAAATGTGGTGTTGTCTCACTTTAACATCAAACGAATGGAAAAGGAGAACCACTGACGTCCATTAGCTGCACCACCATACCAAGATACCAGATAAACAGCACATTTGCCATAAAGCACAACAAGCACAAAATCTGTCTTAAAGATTGACAAGTCTCAGAGGTTGCAACTTTCCCACTGTAGCTGCAGTAGTATGATGCCTAACTGCCTAATAAATTTAGAGTAGAGACTGTGCAGCTGCTGCCTTCCACAGATCTATTAAAGCAAAGGGCAGGTATAGCACAGCAGCAACGACAGTAATTGTGATTCATTTCGAGGCAGAGAAATGGCCATCAAGCAGGCAGCAAAGACCATTAGTCCCGACTCTCAGAAAGTGGTAGCACTACTCTGAATTGAATATACAGGAAACCCAGTGAAAGTCAAAAGCAAGGGCAATGCTTTATCATTGTTTGAATGCAAATTTGTGCCGTCATAATTGAAGTTTTGTCATGATCATCTCATTTAGATTCATAAAAGACACTTGGCTTCGGGGATGCAGATTGAAGATTGAAGATTGAAGTAAACAAACCGGAAAGGAAACATCCTGGAAATGAAACCTGCACAGCCATACGAAAAGAAAATAATGAGAATTTTTCATTACGTCTAAAACAAAATGCTCCAAATAAATATGTCTTCATCGGTCAGATTTTTTACCATGCAAAGCCTTCACAGACTACATCCCGCCGCTGTCCTTCGTGTCTTCAGTGACAGCATATTAACATTGTCCTCACCTCTTTTCAGTGAAATAATAGGTAGATCGATTATGAATGGTTTGAAAAAAAATGGTTTGTGGTTGTACTGAGCAGCTCCCAGGTGTGAAAGAGTGAAAATGTGTAAGGAAGCTGCATCACTTTTCACAACGCACGTGTTATTTCTCAGAACACGTTCAGGAGAATCAGGACAAAAAGTTTGACTGCATGGCTGGAAAGGGTACCATGGTTAAACTCCCACCTCTAACCATATATTTGGTATTTGGATCAATAACAGCAGACAGGGCTCTGCAGTATTGTAAAGCACAGGTGACATTTGGTCAATTATGTTATTAATAGACCAGATTATGATTAAACATCCCTGACACAAAGGCGCCGTGTAGCTGGGAATATTAATGTCTTTACTTCTCAAAAAGATAAATTTATACCGTCAGCCTCTACAGACAAAGTGTGTAAGTCTGGGTATTTAGGCATGCATCAGTCATTTCAGATATAGCTGGAAGATGATTCTGGCCTAGATGTAAGAAATCAATAATGAGTCATCACCCTGATGAGTTTTATGTTATTGTCTTGGTGCAGGTCATCTTTTTATGCAGTGGATTAGTCTGAATTTCCCCGAACACTTATCTAGACATGAATTAAGACAATCATTTCTACAACCCTGCACTAAATCTAATTAATAAAGCAGAAAACATCAATGAGCTAATTTTATCCTAGCATGCAGCTTTTTCATTGGAGAGGAATTTCACACTGTGCAAAAACTGAATAATGAAGATAAATATTTTTCTTTCTCATAACAGGTAAATAAGCTTCAACCCAGTTTAGCCCAGCATGCCTATCAATTCATTTATGGTTCGATTTTGATAAATAATAAAATTTTAAAGCAGAGAGCTCCTGCAATTTTATTGAAACATTTATATCTCTACACAGTAATACCACATGAAAAAAAGATTAATGTAAATGATGCAAGTTCATGTTATGTTAACTGAATCTGTACTGTGACAGGCAGATAAAGATGGTCAGGAGAGACTAAAGCTAACTACAGTAACTTAAATAGGCATTAATATCACATTTAAAGCATGCAGACTATAATCTCACATGCTGTGTTGTTGCTTAGCGGGTTCATTTAGAGCCAAAACTCCTCTTTGGGGTCTTCTGTGTTTTTAATGACAGCAGGAAGCTTATTGCTTTAGTGCTGACATTCACTTCAGAACAAAGTCAGCAACCACAGTGTGAGCAGCGCCCCACCTCCTGAAGTCACAAGGGAAACTCTTAATATGCCCATCTACTCAGGGTTTCCTGGTTTCTGTCATTATTTCACCATCTGTGTATTTGCACCGAGGGCGAAGTGGGCTTTTGCCAAGGAGGCTGGTAGACAGTAACTCAATTTCCAATGGCCACATGTTGCCTTCCACTATAATGGTGGAAATCAAATTATGAGCCCAATTACCAGCGGTAGGCTAAACAGTTTCAACTACATGGACCCACATTGTAAATAATAAACTCTCATTGTCATTATTATATACAGTTAAGCACACTTCACAATCTGATGTGTGTAGTGATACTGTTGTTTGTAGTGTGTTCAGTGTTTCTTTTCAGTAAGGCTTTTATCTGTCAAGATTTTATCAACTCTAATGAGATCCAGTTTGTTATGATTATGAGTTCCAGTTTGTTATCTTGAAATCAGGCTAATAAATCCTCTCTTCATTGGTTAGCAGAGAATATTACAGAGATAACAAAGTAGAGATGGACAGCCTCAAAACTTCACCTTTGCCTTGACATATTAAAATGCAAGAATGCAATCTTTTTCAAACCACGCTGAAAAGACAAAATTTAAGTGCACTTTTCAGTGTAATTAGCCGTACCACTGTATGCTGTACTTAGTGCCATTGAATCACCCTTCGAGAAATGTAGAAAATCTCTTTGTGAACTGTGGTGGAAATCATGTCTGGATCAACAGAACTTGGAACACTGTGGACAATTCTGGTTGCAAGCAAGTTTATTGGACAAGTCAAGAAACGCACACTACATGCTCTCTGAGACTGACCCAGTTTGTAAGCTGCAGAAGTCTCTTATAGAGACAAAAATTATGATTTCATTCAAGCAAGCATAACTCCCCCTGCATATCTTCTTCTAGGGAAGCAGTAATGAAAATCTCTCCCAGCATTGTCTATTCATTCGCCACTAGGCGAAAGGTACGAAAAAGGTACAAACAGATAAGATAGCGAAGCCAGCTGCATACCAAGGCCGGAACTTTGTCTGCACAATTGAGGAGGAGAACACAGAATATCATTTCAGTGTTATTTGTATAAAGCTGCATGAATCGCATAATACGAATAAAACACATAATGCTGGTTTTTCCCATTACAGAACGAAATTACAGATTCATTTGTTGAGGTCTGCTGATTCATCAGGTCAAGACCATATTTAACATGAAGCCGTCTCTAGCATGTGCCTCTGCCCACTGTATTTCTTAAGTAAGTCTTGGAAATGGTCTGTCT